>WNWK01048226.1:0-12500 GCA_009830355.1 Cherax destructor
TGTGTTAGGTAAAATTTTAAATTGTCAACTTAATCTATTTTTCAGTAGTAACTGGTTTGCTCTAGGCTTTTCTATGCATTAAAGGTATTCAAGTGTTTATCACTGCAGTTTTGTTAAGACATCCATGTGCTTACTCTGTGTGGATTCATCATGTATTTAATCATGGTTTTAATTTCATGATCATATGTATGCCTTATTGTCATTTCAATAAACTGCCAAACAGACAAGTTTCCTTAATATTTCCCAACCTTTGTATTCTAAGACCATATTCAACATGCCGGCCATCTCCACCGAAGCATATTATAGGGGAAAATACTGCAGTTATTCTTAGCTAGTGATGACCTTCCAGTTTCATATAGAGGTGTTCCTTTACGGACTATTTTGCGGTCATTGCTACCCACCTTCGCACCCGTTGGCAACAACGCTGGTCTGACCTGCTAAATAACAAACTTCATTCTATTAAACCGAGCATAGGTTTCTGGCCTTCTTGTCACCAATGTCGAGGTTGGGAGACTACACTCTCCGTCTTCGCATTGGCCACACTCTTCTTACGCACGGGTATCTCATGGAGAGGCTCCCTGCCCCTCTCTGTGAGCATTGTCAGGTTCCAGTGTCTGTTCGACATATTCTGTTGGACTGTCCACTTGATCAACGAGCGCGCAGAATTTACCTCCAACGGCGTCTTCGCTCTGCGGCCCTTTCTTTACCTTCCCTTCTTGCTGATGGACCCTCCTTTAATCCTGACTCTCTCGTTGACTTTTTGACAGAAACTGACTTGCTACACAAACTCTGAAGATTATACCTTTAGCACCTCCCTCAGTCCCTTCTACCTTGATCTCTTGCTACCCTCTATCCCTGCACTATCCACTGTCCTGCACTCCATACCCTACTAATCATCCATCTCCTCTTACAACCCATTCTCCCTGCATCCTGCAATAACCTGCAGCGCTGTATGACCCTGTGGTTTAGCGCTTCTATTTGATTATAATAATAATAATAATCTTAGCTAGTGAAAATGTAAAATAAACAATCCAAAAGATATATCCATTGATGCTATATATACTTATATGGGTGTGAAGCATGGGTTGTAAATGCTGCAGCGAGGAGGCGGCTGGAGGCAGTGGAGATATGTCTAAGGGCAATGTGTGGTGTAAATATTATGCAGAGAATTCGTAGTGTGGAAATTAGGAGGTGTGGCGTTACTAATTAAAAGTATTAAGAGGTTGTTGAGGTAGTTTGGTCATTTAGACCCCTCAAGGGAGGTTCCTTGATGCTGGTGAGGGGCTCTTGATCTAGGGAATTAAATCCATGCTCCAGTTCCCTGAATTGAGCCTGAATACCTTCCATTCCTCCCACGTGCTATATAATCCTACGGGTTTAATGCTCCCCATGATTAGATTAGATTAGATTTTGCCATCGAAGTGGCTAGTTTATTGTGCACCCCATATCCATCCTGTGCATGGTAGCACAAGAGCATATGGATACACAAAAGGCCCAGGAACTAGGCCCCAAAAGGGTTAACAGGTGTACATTTGGATTTATATCTATATATCTACAGTTCACTTATCTGTTACAAGCAAATTTAGGAAATTTGCTTAGTATATCTGGTACAGTGGACCCCCGGAAATTGAACGCCTCCCAACTCGACTTGTTATGTAAGTTTATTATTGTAAGTGTATTTTTGGGGGTCTGAAATGGACTAATCTAATTTACATTATTCCTTATGGGAATAAATTCGTTTGGTAACCACTTGAACAGCATTCTGGAACAAAGAATGTTCGATTTCCGGGGATCCACTGTATCTTATTTTCATTAATAAGATATCTTGACATGTCACACAGGTTATTATACTGTCTATCTCTATATTCCTCAATAAGTGGACAATTAATCACATAGTGTTCAAGACAGTAACCATATGCCTGACCACATAATTTGCATTTACAGTGGACCCCCGGAAATCGGACATACATAATTCGTTCCAGAATGCTGTTCTAGTGCCGTTACCGAATGAATTTGTTCCCATAAGGACAAATGTAAATTAGATTAGTCCGTTTCAGACCCCCAAAAATACACTTACAAAAGCACTTACAAAAATACACTTACATAATTGTTCAAGTTGGGAGCAGTACGATTTCTGGGGGTCCACTGTAGTTTGATCATCATCTGTGTGTCTCCCAAACTGCCAGAAGTACAGTGGTACCTCAGGTTACTAGCTTAATTCATTACAGAAGGCTGTTCGAGTGCCGATACCAAACGAATTTGTTCCCATTAGGAATGTAAATTAGATTAATCCGTTTCAGACCCCTAAAAATACACTTACAAAAGCTCTTACAAAAATACACTTACATAATTGTTTGAGTTGGGAGCTGTTTGTATGCCGAGGTACCACTGTACTTGTAACCAAGCCTAAGCATGGCCACTACAGCATCAGTCAGTCTGTTCACATTGCAAGTATAGCTCCATAAACATACTTATCTATGTTATCATTGTGGGTTATAGATCTACTCAGACTTCTAACTGCATTCCTATAACAATCATTTTCATTACAGTGGACCCCCGGATTCCGTACTGCTCCTAACTTGAACAATTATGTAAGTGTATTTTTGGGGGTCTGAAACGGACTAATCTAATTTACATTTGTCGTTATGGGAACAAATTCGTTCGGTAACGGCACTCGAACAGCCTTCTGGAAAGAATTATTGACGAAATCCGGGAGTCCACTGGATTTACTTCTCTCCTAATATTATTCCTAATGCTAGACACAGATATACCAGTTATATTCTACATTCTCCTTCTGGGTACTCTTCTTGGCTAACATATCAACTTTATCATGAAGGAGTAATCCAATGTGTGATGGGATCCATAGCAACTGTACCATTAATTCCTTTGTCCTGGATTTTTGAGTCTATATACCTGGCTTCTCCAATGAGCATGTTGGAGTCATTATATGAGTCAAGAGCCTTCAATGATGACAGAATCAGTAATGATGATAGAGTCAAGCTCAGTGTCATAAGTTAGCTTTAGCGCCATTAGAATTGCAAACAATTCAGTTTGCAGTGTAGACGCCCAGTTGTTACTTCTTATGCCTAGTTTAGCAAATTTATTATTGTTCTTAACTAGGGAGGTGGCAACGAGCAAATGCAGCCCTGCCAGAAGACTCCTGTTTAGATCCATCAGTGTATATAACTTTTGATAACTTATTACTACCAGCTAGGCAAGAATTTTCTTGAGCAGTTACTTTAACAAGTGATTTAAGGAAGGGATTACTAGCAATGAGCTTCTTGGGAGGGACTTTCAGGTATATGATATTAAATGAACACACATTCCATGGAGGGTGAAATGCTCTTGTTGTCTACAGTGATACAGTTCATGGAGGTTATGAAACTTAATATAATTGCATGTTTTCACAATCCATTTAGATCTGTGTATTTACTTCTAGACATTTAGTAAGATTCATTGTGACAGTGTCTGGTTCATTTCTTAACATTCTAATACCAAGTACAGTGTTAATCTCAACAATCCTATCACTAATACTTGAACAGCCAAGAATAATTCTGAGAGCTTCATTTTGCATTAACTCCAAGGGTCGGAGAGAACTTTCTCTGGCTAATATCAACATGGGAGTAGCATAATCAATTAAGGACCTAACATAGGCTATATACATCATTCTCACGATTCTCACATTAGCACCATAGTTGGGGTTGCAGCCAGCAACAGCTTTGAGAGCATTTAGCCTATCTTTGCATTTATTATTTAGTTGTGGTATAGTGGATTTGTTAAAGGGTACATTTACACCAAGATATTATCTGTAAGTTTTAACGTAGCTAATATTTTCACCCTGCAAATAGATGGGTGGGGGATGTCGTTTGCTTAATATCTTTGTTTTAGAGGAAGATATTATGAGGCCTAGTCGATTACAAATTGTTTGAACTTCATTAAGAATGGTACTCATCTTATGACCTGTTGTATGGATCATGATGTCATCAGCATAGCTATATATTTAGATGAGACAGGTAGAGCATTAATCAGAATATTAAATAGCATGGGACTGAGAACTCCTCCCTGCGGTGTACCTAGGGACATTTCTTTAGACTCGCTTCTAAAGTCTTGGTAGAGGACAGAGGACGATTTCGTGAGTCAGAAGATACTCTATTTGACAGATATCAATAAATCAATCAACTTTATTTCTGATAATATTACAAAGTGGGGTTTACATATTATGTTGTTTATAAATTTTATGAAATAATTATTACAATTATTACAAGAAGGCCAATAATATGCCTAGGCATTTCAGGCAGTCTTATCCAGCACAGTAGGCTACCACCAATATTCATTTTGGCTAGTTCATGTAGTATAACCGTTCTGTTCGCGATATCAAATGCAGATTTTAGATCAAGAAATGTGGTAAAACTAATAGAGGTGTGCGCAGTGAGAAATGTGGATAAACAGTTCTGCACACTTTTACCTTTCATGAACCCATAGAGGTAAGGGGAAAGTTGGTGTCTGATTCTGTAGTACAGTCTGTTAAGTATCATTCTCTCAAAAGTTTTACAAAGACAACTATGGTTTAGCGCTTCTATTTGATTATAATGATTACAAAGACAACTATAGAGTAAGATCTAGTATAAGACTGCCTGAAATGCCTAGGCATACCTAGGCATATTATTGGCCTTCTTGTAATAAATAACTCATAAAATGTATTAATAACATAATATGTAAACTCCATTTTGTAATATTATCAGAAATAAAGTTGATTTTGATTTTTTGATGGAGATCGGTCCATACTCTTGAAATTTCTCGAAAGGGTCAAATCAGCATCATATAAGATTACAAATGAAAACTTATACATCTCACAATGATCGTGAAGCTTTGTTTGAATAAGTTTCTTTTGGAAGATTGAACCCAATCACATGATTCATGTTAGTAAACTGACAAATTTTCACTTACACGGCACAGACCCAAAAGGCATCATCCTTACTACTACTACTAGTACTACTTCTACTACTAGTACTACCACAACTACTACTACTAGTTCAACTTCTACTACTACTACTATTACTACGACTACTACCACAACTACTAGTACTACTACCACAGCAACTACTACTACCACAACAACTACTACTACTGCCACTACTATTTGTACTACTACTACCACTGCAACTACTACCACTACAACAACTACTACTACTAGTAGTACTAGTACTACTGCTACTACTAGTAGTACTAGTACTACTGCTACTACTAGTAGTACTAGTACTACTGCTACTACTAGTAGTACTAGTACTACTGCTACTACAACTACAACTACTACCACTACAGCAACAACTACAACTACTACTACAACAACTACTACTACTACTACTACTACTACTACTACTACTACTACTACTAATAATAATAATAATAATAATAATAATAATAATAATAATAATAATAGTAATAATAATAATAATAATAATAATAATAATAATAATAATAATAATAGTAATAATAATAATAATAATAATAATAATAATAATAATAATAATAATAATAATAATTTAGACAATAACTTGAATTTAAGTTAATTTATACAAAAGCTTGAAGTTAGGTTGTTTTATAGTGAGGATGTTTAGCCAGAGTGAAGGTAAACACCGTGTGCTGGCTAGATTCTTCCTTCACTCCTATTTTTGGTCTTAATTACCAGGTATTGCATATATATTCATCAGTTTGTAATATATAATAACCTTGAGAAGCTTAACAGAAGTAACTTTTGTGAAACTTAGAGCTTTAATAATGGTTGAAGTTGTTGGATGATTTTTATTTAGACATAACGTGATTTTAGTTTTTTTACATTGATTTTGTATACAATTTTTTTTTAATGGAATTTAATCTCTTGGCTAATATCAAATGGATGAAAATGTTCAGATTTCCCTGAGGGAAGGGTTAGTAACCCATGATAACCATAAGATCACTATAACATGAAGTTTTTTCGAATTATAAACCCGGAGGGTTGTTATCCCAGGATAACCCTGTAAAACAAGTGTAAAATTAAGATTTTGTTTGGATTTTGAACCCGGAGGGATATTAACCCTGGATAACCCAATAAAACCACTATAAGACGAAATTTTTTTTTCTGAGTAATGCCCTGCATACTAGGGGCTTTTGGCATGTACACCTCATGTAATCTCAATAACCAAATGTAATTCTTTGTATCATGTCCAAATAAAAATATTATTATTATTATTATTAAGATTTTGTTCGGATTATAAACCCGGAGGGTTACTAACCCAAGATAACCCAATAAAACCACTATAAGATGACTGTTTTGTTTGGATTATTAACCCAAATTAATCCAAAAAAGCCATGTCATCAAACTATCTTATTTCCATTGATGTCCTTTAATACTCTTCCCCAGGATGCAACCCTGCACAAGTTGGTATGTAGGTGGTGTATTGGAGGTATCTGGAATTTTTTTCTTTTTTTGTGGCAACAAAAAGGGTAATGTATATCTGGTACAGTGGTGTACCAACAGTGTATGGGACAAATGCATCTGCCTCTTCTCCAACCACAGCATCAACCTCTCCAGATCTTCCTGCAGTGTTCTAGTGTGTCCTCTATCAGAATTTATCTAATGGCTGATTTTAGTACCATCGGCAAACATGTTTATATCATTATTTATTCCCTCATCTATGTTGTTTATGTATACGTATTGTGAACAACAAAGGGCCCATCTCTGACCCCTGTGGAACATAGCTTGTGACATGTACCCACTCTGATTTCTCCCTATTCATGCAAACTCTGTTGCATATTTGTCAACCACCTCTATATCCAGAAAAAAAAATTCCTCTCCTATTCCATGTGCTTCTACTTTCCTCAACAGTCTCCATTGTGGAACTCTATCAAAGGTCTTTCTGAAGTTCATCATCCATATACACAGTATCATATTCATTACAGTGATCTGCCTCTTCAAATACCTTAGTGAAAAATGTTAGTAAATTTCTAAGGCAGGAACGACCCTTTGTAAAACCATGCTGAGATTCATTGATCAAGTCATGTCTTTCAAGGTGGCTTTGAATCAGTCATATCGTTCTAATGATGTACCATCTTGGCATTAAATTTTCAGAAATTTTATAGGTAGACTCCAGGTAGTGGGGGGCTACTATTGAAATATGTATTAGTATTTGAAGGTTTCTCACAATAAATGTTATCTTTGCTAGTAGCGAAGTTGGATGATACATTCTTTGTCATTGCATTGCTCCTAATTGAACATGTGCTTGATTCAGATTAAATATATGACACACTCATGCTCTTGCTCAATCGTTAATTTTTGAATCTTGCTATTTACATATGGTAAATTTTTGGAGGGACAGTAAAGTTCTGTACTATATATATTAAGCAGTATGTACCGTCATTTAATTACTAAATTTAAAAAGAACATTTTAAAGTTGGGATGTTTAAATGTGCATGGATGTAGTACAGATAAAAACAAAAAAAAAAGAGTTGATTATGAATGTTTTGAAAGAAAAGAAAAGCTGTGAAGGGGTAGGAGATTTTTAGTAGGAAGAAATTAATGGAATTAGGTCAGGTGTATCTTGAGAAATTTAGAGCTAAGGAAGGAGTAGCAGTAATGCAGAATGATCAGTTATAGAAGGAAAAGGAAATATAGATGTATGAATTCATGGATTACTTGGATTAAAATTAAGGTTCGATGCATAAAGTGAGTTGTATTAAATGTACATAAAAGAGAGATCGAGAGAGAGATCAAGACCAAGATATTGGGAGATGTTAAGTGAATGTTTAGGGAGTTTTCAACCAAGTGAAAACATAATTGTTGTGGGGGACCTAAATGCTAAAGTGGAAGAAACTGTTGTAAAGGGCATAATAGGTAAGTTTGGGGTGCTGGAGGTAAATGATAATGGGGGCCATTAATTGAACTTTGCATAGAAAAAGGTTTGGCAATTGGTAATACATATTTTAAGAAAAAGGATAAATAAGTACATGAGATATGATATTGGGTGTAGTGACAGCAGTTTGTTGGACTATGTTTAGTAGATAAAAGGTTGATGGGTAGACATATTTTTAGAGAGGCAACAGATATATTGGATTTATTTAAACTAACAATTTTATTTTTTATAAAGTGGAGTACT
This sequence comes from Cherax destructor, assembly GCA_009830355.1. Taxonomy (NCBI): domain Eukaryota; kingdom Metazoa; phylum Arthropoda; class Malacostraca; order Decapoda; family Parastacidae; genus Cherax; species Cherax destructor. The sequence continues at coordinate 8,133 of WNWK01048226.1, forward strand.
GTACAGTATACATTTAGGGTTAACCCAGGATAACCCAAGAAAGTCTATGTATCATCGAGGACTGTTTGTTTTATTTCCATTGGGGTCCTTCAGTCTTGTCTTCCAGGATGCTACCCATACCAGTCGACTAACACCCAGGTACCTTTTTACTGCTAGGTGAACAGGGACAGCAGGTGTGAGGAAACATGCCTAATGTTTCTTCTCAGCCGGGGATTGAACCACGGACCTCAGTGTGTGAGGCAAGAGTGTTGCCCACCAAGTCACCAAGCTAATTAATGAACTCAGAGTTCCACGAGTCTGGGCCTGGGGCTAAGTGCATGGGCATGTCGTCGATGGCTTTTTTAAAGTCTAGAGGAGTTAGGGTTATGTCAGAAATTTGGCATACATAAGAACATAAGAATGGAGGAACACTGCAGAAGGCCTACTGGCCCATACAAGGCAGGTCCATATCAAAACCACCACTACCTAAGAATTTATTCCCGTACTCACGACACCAATCAAACCCAGCCCCTCCCACTCATATATTTGTCCAATCTCTTTTTAAAGCCACCCAAGGTCCTAGCCTCTATCACAGTACTCGGAAGATTGTTCCACGCATCTACAACTCTGTTCGAAAACCAGTACTTGCCTATGTCCTTTCTAAATCTAAATTTATCCAATTTAAATCCGTTATTTCTGGTTCTTACTTGGTTCGATATCCTCAGTATTTTATTAATATCTCCTTTGTTTATGCCCATCATCCACTTGTACACCTCGATGATATCTCCCCTCATTCTACGTCTCTCCAGAGAGTGGAGATTCAACGCTCTAAGTCTATCTTCATACGGGAGATTTCTTATACTGTAAATCATTTTAGTCATTCTTCTTTGTATGTTCTCCAATGAATCTATATCCATCCTGTAGTAAGGAGACCAAAACTGAGCTGCATAATCCAAATGAGGTCTCACTAGTGATGTATAGAGCTGTAAAATAACTTTCGGACTTCTGTTGCTTATACTTCTTGAAATAAATCCTAGTAATCTGTTAGCCTTATTGCGCACACTTAGGCACTGTTGTCTTGGCTTTAGATTCCTGCTTACCATGACTCCCAAGTCTTTTTCACATTCTGTATGATCAAGCTCTACTTCACCTAGTTTATAAATTCGAGGGATATTTTCATTACCAAGGACTAGTACCTTACACTTGTCCACATTGAACTTCATCTGCTACTTTTCAGACCAAGACATTAATTTGTCCAAATCCTCCTGGAGTTCACTGGTATCCTCCTCAGAATGAATCATACGGCCTATTTTTGTATCAGAAAATTTACACATGTCACTTGCAATTCCTTCATCAAGGTCATTTATGTAAATTATGAACAACAATGGGCCTAAAACTGATCCTTGTGGAATGCCACTAGTGACTAATCCCCATTCAGATTTGACCCCATTAATGGAAAAACTCTGCTTTCTATTGGTAAGCCATGCCTCTATCCATGCTAGAACTTTACCTCCTATACCATGAGCTGCCACCTTTCTTAAGAGTCTCTTGTGAGTACCTCACAAGAGATACAAGAGATACATTGGCAGGGTTTTGAGGCTCATTCATTAAAAAATTGTTTGGATTCTCTATCTTTAGACTGATTAGTGGCTCGCTGAACACAGAGTCATATTGAGATTTCAGTATCTCACTCATTTCTTTGTTGTCATCTGTGTAAGATCTGTCTTGTCTGAGCAGGGGTTTTTGCCTTGTTTTTGGCATATGAAAAGAAATATTTCGAATTTCTTTCAATGTCACTAATCGCTTTTAGTGATTGTTCCCTGGTGATGGACCAGGTGCTTCGGCTCCCTCAGTTCCCAGGTGATGGACCAGGTGCTTCGGCTCCCTCAGTTCCCTGGTGATGGACCAGGTGATTCTGCTCCTTCAACGGCCTGGTGATGGACCAGGTGCTTCGGCTCCCTCAGTTCCCTGGTGATGGACCAGGTGATTCTGCTCCTTCAACGGCCTGGTGATGGACCAGGTTCTTCGGCTCATTCAGTGCCCTGGTGATGGACCAGGTGCTTTGGCTCCCTCAGTGCCCTGGTGAAGGACCAGGTGCTTCGGCTCATTCAGTGCCCTGGTGAAGGACCAGGTGCTTCAGCTCCTTCAGTACCCTCTTTTATAGTGCCCTGATTATCAAAGCATATTCCATGGATGGAGTAGGTGGGTTGGGCAGGAGTTTTTGTTTGTGGGATTGGTTTTGGGTTTGAGGGGGAACTGCCTAGTGTGGACCAGTTGGCTTGCTGCAGTGTTCCTTATTTCTGTGTTCTTATGAGTGAGAGGGGTTGGATTTGAATGGGACTTCCACAATGGTTGGGGGGGGGGGTTGTCGTGGTTTGATCCTTGTTTGGCGATGGGGATGGGTTGGACAAATAGTTTTGTTGGTTGGTTGGTTTTGATATGGACCTGCCAAGTGTGGGCCAGTAGGCCTGTTGCAGTGTTCCTCCTTTCTTATGTTCTTATGAGTGAGAGGGGTTGGATTTTAGTGGGACTCGCACTTGAGTTAATAGAATCATCAAAGCTTATTTCTTGGGTAGAATTGAAAATTAGGTTGGGCAATTATTCTGTTAGTGGGATGGACTGTGAAGGACCTGCCTAGTATGGGCCAACAGGCCTGCTGCAGTGTTCCTCCTTTCTTATGTTCTTATGTAATATTTTCCACTTCCCTAGTTAGCGCTTCCTTCCGTGAATCAGATAGTCTGGCATTCTTGAGGAGCTCAGTGATTCTTCGTCTTCTCCTGTAGAGGGAGTCTCTCTCTCTCTCTCTCTCTCCAGTTTACTTCTCTTCTTTTTTCTTAGAGGAATATGCCTTGAACATACTTCAGCTACCAGGAGGTTGATCTTTTCAAGGCACTGGTTGGAAAAATAAACACATAAGCAGTATAATGTGATCCTTTATTGACAACGTTTCGCCCACGCAGTGGGCTTTATCGAGTCACAGACAGATCTACCTGGAAAATGAGTAACATGAAGATATATATAGGGTATAGTCAGGTGGAGAATGCTGGGTCAGGTGGAGAAAGCTGTATGTGACAGTCTTAAAAGTAGTGTGATAGTTAAAAACATTGTGTGACTTAAAGGACCCGCAGTGTACCATTCTTGAGTTCTAGGTGGGATAGCGTTGAAGAAGTTTCTTGGCAATAGGTTCAGCTATGTTGTAGAAGCCGTTGTTCTGGTTGAAGTTGTTGGATATACAGATGAGTGATGATTCTAGGATTCTTCGGTATTGCGTGTTGTCTTCTCTGGCGATGAGTCTTGCGTTTCTGTAGTTGATTAAATGGTTGTGTAAATTTCGGTGTTGAACACAGGCATTTCTTGAGTCGTCAGATCTGCCTGCGTACTGGTGTTCTGAAATGCGTGTTTGTAGGTCTCTGGATGTTTCGCCATTTCAGAACACCAGTACGCAGGCAGATCATACCTTGTCTTAAAACTATGTATGGTTCCTGCCTGTGTGTGTGTGTGTGTGTGAGCGCGCGCGCAGAAATTTGTAGATACAGGAGGAACAATTGACGGAATCAGGCAGAGAGAGGGACTGGTAAGGTAGAAAAAGTTAGCATGAGAGAGGTTTTTACAAAGACGTGATACAAGGAGGGTGGAGTATATGGAGAGTAAAAGGTGTAAAGGTGGGTGAGGTTTTGTCAACCAATTTTGCTGAGAATAAATAAGAGTTTTGGATTGAGATTAATAAGTTGAGAAAACCTAGGGAATAAATGGATTTAACAGTTACAAAAAAAGGGGGGAATTATTAGATTGGGAGGTACAGGTATTGGGAAGATAGAGGGAATGTTTTGAGGAGCTGTTAAATGTTGTTGAAGATAGGAAGGCAGTGATTTCATACATTGGACAAGGGATGTTTAACATCTTTTAGGAGAGAGGGAGATTCTGAAGAGAAGTTACGAAGATTGATAGATTAATTTGGGAGGGGTTTCAAAAAATTTATGCTGTGAAAGATTAGATATCAGATTGGAAGGAGGTAGTATGGAGGAAGTGAATGTGTTCAGATATTTGAGAGTGGACTTGGCAGCAGATGGGTCTATAAAAGATTAAGTGAACCACAGAATTGACAAGGAAAAAGGTGGGTGGTGCATTGAGGCAGCTGTGGAGAAGGGAAGGGAAGGAGGGATAGGGGTCATCCTAGGAAAAATGGGGTAAAGGAGGTTTTGTATCCGATGGGCTTGGACATCCAACAAGGGGGGTGTGTGTTTGTTTGTTTTGTTAAATAGGAGTTAGTGGAGGCAAATGATTCTGATGATGTGACGTACTGTTGGAGTGTGAGCAAGGTAACATTTATGAAGGGATTCATAGAAACTGGTTAACTGGAGGTGAGCAGTATAGTACCTGCATTCTGAA
>WNWK01048227.1:0-13634 GCA_009830355.1 Cherax destructor
TTAAATCCTGTTAGAAAGTCTTCTCCTCCTGTTAGAAAGTCTCCCCACCTGTTAGAAAGTCTCCTTCCCTCTGTTAGAAGTCTCCCTCCCTCCTGTTGAAGTCTCCTCCCTCCTGTTAGAAAGTCTCCTTCCTCCTGTTAGAAAGTCTCCCCTCCTGTTAGAAAGTCTCCTCTTCCTGTTAGAAAGTCTCCCTCCCTCCAATAGAACGACTCCTTCCCTGCTGTTAGAAAGTCTCTTTCCATCCTGATAGAAAGTCTCTTTCCCTGCTGATAGAAAGTCTCCTTCTCTCCTAATAGAAAGTATCCTTCCTTCTTGATAGAAAGTCTCCTTCCCTCCGGTTAGAAAGTCTCCTTCCCTCCTGTTAGAAATTCATATTTCCTCCTAATAGAAAGTCTCCTTCCCTGTTAGAAAGTCTCCTTCCCTCCCGTTAGAAAGTCTCCATCCCTTCTGTTAGAGAGTCTCCTTTCCTCCTGTTAGAAAGTCTCCATCACTCCTGTTAGCAAGTCTCCTTCCCTTCTGTTAGAGAGTCTCCCTCCCTCCTGTTAGAAAGTCTCCTTCCCTCCTGTTAGAAAGTCTCCTTCCCTTCTGTTAGAGAGTCTCCTTCCCTCCTGTTAGAAAGTCTCCTTCCCTCCTGTTAGAAAGTCTCCTTCGCTCCTGTTAAAGTCTCTTTCCCTCCTGTTAGAAAGTCTCCTTCCCTCCTGTTAGAAAGTCTCCTTCCCTCCTGTTAGAAAGTCTCCTTCCCTCCTGTTAGAAAGTCTCCTTCCCTCCTGTTAGAAAGTCTCCTTCCCTCCTGTTAGAAAGTCTCATTCCCTCCTGTTAGAAAGTCTCCTCCCTCCTGTTAGAAAGTCTCCTTCCCTCCTGTTAGAAAGTCTCCCTCCCTCCTGTTAGAAAGTCTCCTTCCCTCCTGTTAGAAAGTCTCCTTCCCTCATGTTAGAAAGTCTCCCTCCCTCCTGTTAAAGTCTCCTTCCCTCCTGTTAGAAAGTCTCCTTCCCTCCTGCTAGAAAGTCTCCTTCCCTCCTGTTAGAAAGTCTCCTTCCCTCCTGTTAGAAAGTCTTCTTCCCTCCTGTTAGAAAGTCTCTTTCCCTCCTGTTAGAAAGTCTCCTTCCCTCCTGTTAGAAAGTCTCCCTCCCTCCTGTTAGAAAGTCTCCTTCCCTCCTGTTAGAAAGTCTCCTTCCCTCCTGTTAGAAAGTCTCCTCCCTCCTGTTAGAAAGTCTCCTTCCCTCCTGTTAGAAAGTCTCCTTCCCTCCTGTTAGAAAGTCTCCTTCCCTCCTGTTAGAAAGTCTCCTTCCCTCCTGTTAGAAAGTCTCCTTCCCTCCTGTTAGAAAGTCTCCTTCCCTCCTGTTAGAAAGTCTCCTTCCCTCCTGTTAGAAAGTCTCCTTCGCTCCTGTTAAAGTCTCTTTCCCTCCTGTTAGAAAGTCTCCTTCCCTCCTGTTAGAACGTCTCCTTCCCTCCTGTTAGAAAGTTCTCCTTCCCTCCTGTTAGAAAGTCTCCTTCCCTCTGTTAGAAAGTTCCTTCCTCCTGTTAGAAAGTCTCCTTCCCCCATGTTAGAAAGTCTCCCTCCTCCTGTTAGAAAGCTCTCTTTCCCCCCTGTTAGAAAGTCTCCTTCCCTCCTGTTAGAAAGTCTCCCTCCCTCCTGTTAGAAAGTCTCCTTCCCTCCTGGAAGTCTCCTCCCTCCCTGTTAGAAAGCTCCCTCCCTCCTGTTAGAAAGTCTTGTTCCCTCCTGTTAGAAAGTCTCCCTCCCTCCTGTTAGAAAGTCTCCCTCGCTCTTGTTAGAAAGTCTCCTTCCCTCCTGTTAGAAAGTCTAGCTCCCTCCTGTTAGAAAGTCTCCCTCCCTCCTGTTAGAAAGTCTCCCTCCCTCCTGTTAGAAAGTCTCCTTCCCTCTTGTTAGAAAGTCTCCCTCCCTCCTGTTAGAAAGTCTCCCTCCCTCCTGTTAGAAAGTCTCCCTCCCTCCTGTTAGAAAGTCTCTTTCCCTCCTGTTAGAAAGTCTCTCTCCCTCCTGTTAGAAAGTCTCTTTCCCTCCTGTTAGAAAGTCTCCTTCCTCCTGTTAGAAAGTCTCCCTCCTCCTGTTAGAAAGTCTCTTTCCCTCCTGTTAGAAAGTCTCTTCCTCCTGTTAGAAAGTCTCCCCCCTCCTGTTAGAAAGTCTCCTTCCCTCCTGTTAGAAAGTCTCCCTCCCTCCTGTTGAAAGTCTCCTCCCTCCTGTTAGAAAGTCCCTCCTGTTAGAAGTTCCCTCCCTCCTGTTAGAAAGTTCCTTCCCTCCTTTAGAAAGTCTCCCCCCTCCCTGTTAGAAAGTCTCCCTCCCTCCTGTTGAAAGTCTCCTCCCTCCTGTTAGAAAGTCTCCTCCTGGGTTGAAAGTCTCCCTCCCTCCTGTTAGAAAGTCTCCCCCTCCTGTTAGAAAGTCTCCTTCCCTCCTGTTAGAAAATCTCCTCCCTCCTGTTAGAAAGTCTCCTTCCTCCTGTTAGAAAGTCTCCTTCCCTCCTGTTAGAAAGTCTCTTCCCCCCTGTTAGAAAGTCTCCTTCCCTCCTGTTAGAAAGTCTCCTCCCTCCTGTTAGAAATCTCCCCCCCTTCTGTTAGAAAGTCTCCTTCCCTCCTGTTGAAAGTCTCCTTCCCTCCTGTTAGAAAGTCTCCCTTCCTCCTTTTAGAAAGTCTCCTCCCTCTGTTAGAAAGTCTCCCTCCCTCTGTTAGAAATTTTCCTTCCCTCCTGTTAGAAAATTTTCCTTCCCTCCTGTTAGAAAGTCTCCCTCCTCCTGTTAGAAAGTCTCCTTCCTCCTGTTAGAAAGTCTCCCCCCCTCCTGTTAGAAAGTCTCCTTTCCCCCCTGTTAGAAAGTCTCCCTCCCTCCTGTTAGAAAGTCTCCTTCCCTCCTGTTAGAAAGTCTCCCTCCCCCCTGTTAAAAGTCTCCTTCCTCCTGTTAGAAGTCTTTCTCCCTCCTGTTAGAAAGTCTCCCCTTCCTCCTGTTAGAAAGTCTCCCTCCCTCCTGTTAGAAAGTTCCTTCCTGTTAGAAAGTTCTCCTCCCTCCTGTTAGAAAGTCTCCTTCCCTCCCTGTTAGAAAGTCTCTCTCCCTCCTGTAGAAAGTCTCCTTCCCCCTGTTAGAAAGTTTCCCCCCTCCTGTTAGAAAGTCTCCTCCCCTTTTTTAGAAAGTCTCCCCCTCCTGTTAGAAAGTCTCCCCCCTTTCCTGTTGAAGTCCCCCTCCTGTTAGAAAGTCTCCTTCCTCCTGTTAGAAAGTCTCTCCCTCCTTTAGAAAGTTCCTTCCCTCCTGTTAGAAAGTCTCCTTCCTCCTGTTAAGTCTCCTTCCTGCCCTCTCCTACAGATTCTTCCGCCCTGACGCAGGGGTTCCCCACATCCAGACCTGTCTCAGTAAATTAAATAAGTGTTTTAAGAGTTTTTAGCAACAGTTTTGGGGCAGCAAGTGTTAGCAACAGCGGCAGCAACATGTTGGCAGAACAGTGTTGGGTAGCAACAGGTGGAGCAACAGTGTTGGAAGCAGCAGGTTGGCAGCAGCAGTGTTGGCAGCAACGTGAAGCAGAAGTGTTGGCGCAACGGTGTTGGCATGAACAGGCGTTGGCAGCAAGGATTATAGCAACATTTGGCGGGAACGGTTGGAAGCGCAGTGTTGGCAGCGCAGGTTGGCAGCAACAGTGATATCAGCAAGTGTTGGCAGCAACAGTGTTGGCAGTAACAGCATTAGTAGCAACATTGTTGGGAGCAAGTGTTGGTAGCAACATTATTGGCAGCAACAGAGTTGGCAGCAAGTGTTGGTAGCAACAGTGTTGGCAGCAACAGAGTTTGCAGCAACAGTGTTGGCATCAACAGTGTTGGCATCAACAGTGTTGGCAGCAACAGTGATAAGAGCAACAGTGGTAAGAGCAACAGTGTTGGAAGCAACAGAGTTGGCAGTAAGTGTTGGTACCAACAGTGTTAGTACGAACAGTGTTCTCAGCAACAGTGTTGGTAGCAACAGTGTTGGTAGCAACAGTGTTGGTAGCAACATTGTTGGTAGCAACAGTGTTGGAAGCTACAGTGGTGTCAGCAACTGTTTTGGCAGCAACAGTGTTGGAAGCAACACAGTTGGCAGCAACAGTATCGGCAGCAAGTGCTGGTAGCAACAGCGTTGGTAGCAACAGCGTTGGTAGCAACAGTGTTGGCAGCAACAGTGATGGCAGCTACAGTGTTGGCAGCAACAGTGTTAGTAGCAACAGAGTTGGCAGCAACAGTGTTGGCAGTAATAGTGTTGGCAGCAACAGTGTTGGTAGCAACAGTGTTGGTAGCAACAGTGTTGGTAGCAAGTGTTGGCAGCAACAGTAGTGGTAGCAACAGTGTTGGCAGCAACAGTGTTGGCAGCAACAGCGTTGGTAGCAACAGCGTTGGTAGCAACAGTGGTGGCAGCAACAGTGATGGCAGCAACAGTGTTGGCACCAACAATGTAATCGGCAACAGTGTTGGCAGCAAAAATATTGACAGCAACAGTGTTGGAAGCAACAGAGTTGGCAGCAACAGTGTCGGCAGTAAATGTTGGTAGCAACAGTGTTGGAAGCAAGTGTTGGTAGCAACAGTGTTGGCAGAAAAAGTGTTGGTAGCAACATGGTTCTAGCAACAGTGTTGGTAGCAACAGTGTTGGCAGCAACAGTGTTGGAAGCAGTATTGTTGGCAGCAGCAGCAGTGTTGGCAGCAACAATGATAGCAGCAAGTGTTGGCAGCAACAGTGTTTGCAGAAACAGTGTTTGCAGAAACAGTGTTGGTAGAAACAGTGTTGGCAGCAACAGTGTTGGTAATAACAGTGTTTGTAGCAACAATGTTGGCAGCATCAGTGTTGGCAGCAACAGTGTTGGAAGCAATAGTGTTGGCAGCAACAATGTTGGCAGCAACAGTGTTGGTAGCAGCAGTGTTCCAGCAACAGTGTTGGTAGCAACAGTGTTGGCAGCAACAGTGTTGGTAGCAACAGTGTTGGTAGCAACAGTGTTGGCAGCAACAGTGTTGGCAGGAAGAGTTGGTAGCAACAGTGTTGGCAGCAACAGAGTTGGCAGAACACTGTTGGCAAACAGGTTGAACAACAGGATGGAAGCAACAGTGTGATAGCAACTGTGTTGATAGAAACAATGCTGGCAGCAACAGTGTTGGCGGCAACAGTGTTGGAGAGAAACAGTGTTGGCAGCAACAGTGTTGGCAGCAACAGCGTTAGAGCAACATGTTGAGGCAACAGTGTTGGCAGCAACAGTGTTGATAGCAACAGTGTTGGCAGCAACAGTGTTAGTAGCAACAGTGTTGGCAGCAACAGTGTTGATAGCAACAGTGTTGGCAGCAACGTATTGGCAGCAACAGTGTTAGTAGCAACCGTGTTGGCAGCAACAGTGTTGGCAGAAACAGTGTTGATAGTAACTGTGCTGATAGAAACAGTGTTGGGAGCAACAGTGTTGGCAGCAACAGTGTTGGCAGCAGCAGTGTTGGCAGCACCAGTGTTGATAGAAAGTGTTGGCAGCAACAGTGTTGGCAGCAACAGTGTTGGCAGCAACAGCGTTAGTAGCAACAGTGTTGGCAGCAACAGTGTTGGCAGCAACAGTGTTGGCAGCAACAGTGTTGGCAGCAACAGCGTTAGTAGCAACAGTGTTGGCAGCAACAGCGTTAGTTGCAACAGTGTTGGGAGCAACAGTGTTGGCATCAATAGTGTTGGCAGCAACAGCGTTAGTAGCAACAGTGTTGCCAGCAACAGCGTTAGTTGCAACAGTGTTGGGAGCAACAGTGTTGGCAGCTAGTGTTGGAGGTGTCACAGTGTTCCCTCATGCTAGTCAAAGGCTCTTGATCCAATCAACTGGAAATACTCTCCACTTCTATGAATCAATCTTGCCTCCCATTCCACAGGTTCTCTGTGACCCATACGGTTTTAGCACTTTCCGTAATACTACTAATAATAATAACATACAATATATACACTCAGTACGTACACACAGTATGTACACTCAGTATGTACACACAGTACGTACACTCAGTATGTACACTCATTATGTACACAGTATTACCTCAGTATGTACACTCAGTATGTACATACAGTATGTACACACAGTATGTACTCAGTATGTACACTCAGTATGTACACTCAGTATGTACACTCATCATGTACACACAGTATGTACACTCAGTATGTACACTCAGTATATACACTCAGTATGTACACTCAGTATATACACTCAGTATGTACACACAGTATGTACACTCAGTATGTACAATCAGTTTGTACACTAGTATGTACACTCATCATGTACACACAGTATGTACACTCATTATGTACACACGTCATGTACACTCAGTATGTACACTCAGTATATACACTCAGTATGTACACTCAGTATATACACTCATTAATAGCTCTCCAGAAACCAAGCTCACAGGTATGATAACAGATGCCATTTTTCCAATGGGATACCAGATCCTGAGGAAAAGACAGAGGGAACAGAGGGGAGGAGGAGTGGCATTACTGATCAAAACCGTGGGATTTTGACGAGCTGGAGAGGGAGACAGAGAGAAGCTGGGGATTACATAGTAGGAATGCTACAGCCTGGAGGTCCCAAGGTGGTAATTGCAGGATGTATAACCCACCACAGAACAGCAGGAGGCCAAGGCAAAGTATGATGAGAGTAACAGAGCGATGATTGACACCTGGCGAAGTGGCCAGAAGGGCTCGTGTGAGCAGGGCGAAGCTACTGATCATGGGTGACATCAACCATAAGAAATTGATTGGGAGAACTTAGAGCCACATGGGGCCAAGAAAGGGAGGGCTAAGATGCTGGAGGTGGACTGAAAATCTCATGTACCAACACGTAAGGGACACCACCAGAGAGAGAAGGAGAGGACGTACCAGCGAGACTGGACCTAGTTCCCCTGAGTAGTGAGATATTGAGGACATCACACATGAAAGCCCCTTGGGGCCAGTATCATATGGTTCTAAGTTTCGAATACATAGTAGAGTTACAAGTGGAGGGAAGCAGGAAGGGCTGCACGAATGAAGCCAATCTACAAGAAAGATGACTATGTGGGCATGAGGAACTTCCTGCACGGAGTTCAGTGGGAGAGAAAATACAGGAAGTCAGTAGACGAATGATGGAATATATGACAACAATTTGCAAGGAAGCTGAGGAGAAGTTTATACCCAAGGGTACAGGAGAAGCGAAAAGACAGGATGAGACCATGGTTCACCCAAAGGTGCAGGAAGCCAAAACCAAGTGTGCTAGGGAATGGAAGAGGTACAGAAAGCAAAGAACCCGGAGAATAAGGAGAGCAGTCGTAGAGCCAGAAATGAATATGCACAGATCAGAAGGGAGGCCTAAAGACAGTAGAGAATGACACAGCAGCGAAAGCCAAATCACCCAAGCTGCTGTACAGCCACATCAGGAGGAGAACAACAGTCAAGGACCAGGTGATCAGGCTGAGGAAGGAAGGAGGGGAGGTCACAAGAAATGACCGTGAAGGTGTGAGGAACTCAACATGAGATTCAAAGAGGTTTCACAGAGGAGATAGAAGGGCCTCAGAAAGGAGGAGAGGTAGGGTACACCATCAAGTGCTGGACACACTACACACAACTGAGGAGGAAGTGAAGAGGCTACTAAGCGAGCTAGATACCTCAAAGGCGATGGGGCCGATAACATCTCTCCATGGGTCCTGAGAGAGAGCAGAGGAGCTATGTGTACCCCTAACAACGATCTTCAACACATCTATCAAAACAGGGCAACTACCTGAGGTATGGAAGACAGCAAATGTAGTTCCAATTTTAAAAAGGAGACAGGAACGTAGCATTAAACTACAGACCAGTGTCACTGACATGTATAGTATGCAAGGTCATGGAGAAGATAGTCAGGAGAAGAGTGGGTGAGCACCTAGAAAGGAATGAGCTTATCAACGATGGCCAACACGGTTTCAGGGACGGAAAATCCTGTGTCACAAACCTACTGGAGTTCTACGACAGGGTGACAGCAATAAGACAAGAGAGAGGGGTGAGTAGATTGCATATTCTTGGATTGTAAGAAGGCGTTTGACAGTTCCACACAGAGATTAGTGCAGAAGCTGGAGGACCAGGCAGGGGTAACAGGAAGGCACTGCAATGCATCAGGAATACCTATCAGGAAGACAGCAGTGAGTCATGGCACGTGGCGATGTGTCAGAGTGGGCGCCGGTGACGAGCGGGGTTCCACAGGGGTCAGTCCTGGGACCAGTGCTGGTTCTGGTATTTGTGAACGACATGACGGAAGGAATAGACTCCGAAGTGTCCTTGTTTGCAGATGATGTGAAGTTGATGAGAATAATTCAATCGGACGAGGACCAGGCAGAACTACAAAGGGATCTGAACAGGCTGCAAGCCTGGTCCAGCAATTGGCTCCTGGAGTTCAACCCCACCAAGTGCAAAGTCATGAAGATTGGGGAAGGGCAAAGAAGACCGCAGACGGAGTACACTCTAGGGGCCAGAGACTGTAAACCTCAGTCAAGGAAAAAGATCTTGGGGTGAGTATAACACCAGGAACATCTCCTGAGGCGCACATCAACCAAATAACTGCTGAGCATATGGGCGCCTAGCAAACCTAAGAACAGCATTCCGACATCTTAATAAAGAATCGTTCAGGACCCTGTACACTGTGTACGTTAGCCCATACTGGAGTATGAGCACAGTTTGGAACCCACACCTAGTAAGCACGTGAAGAAGCTCGAGAAGGTGCAAGGTTTGGAACAAGACTAGTCCCGAGCTAGGGTATGTCCATGAGGAGAGGTTAAAGGAAATCGACCTGACGACACTGGAGGACAGGAGATATAAGGGATATATGATAACAACATATAAGATACTGAGAGGAATTGACAAAGTGGACAGAGACAGAATGTTTTAGAGATGGGACACAGCAACAAGGGGACACAGTTGGAAGTTGAAGACTCAGATGAATCACAGGGATGTTAGGAAGTATTTCTTCAGTCACAGAGTTGTCGGGAAGTGGAATAGTTTAGGAAGCGATGTAGTCGAGGCAGGGGTCCATACATAGCTTTAAGAAGAGGTATGATAAAGCTCATGGCGCAGGAGAGGACCCAGTAGCGGCCAGTGAAGGGCGGGGCCAAAAGCTTGACTCGGCCCTGCAACCACAACTAAGGAGTACAACTAGGTGAGTACATCATGTACACTCAGTATGTACACTCAGTATGTACACACAGTATGTACAATATGTACACATAGTATGTACACACAGTATGTACAATATGTACACATAGTATGTACACACAGTATGTACGTACAATATGTACGCATGCTAAAACATAATTGTATTGTATTTGATGAAGCGCTAAACCCGAGTGGGTTACTGAGGTAGAGTAGCCGGGGATGGTGTAGCTCGTGCAGGCAATGATGATAGCCAGGTGTGTGATCCACCGCTGTTAGTGGTGGTGGTCACACACACCAGAGGGACAACACTGCAATATAATACTGAGACACAAACATTAACGTGTGAGAGAGAGACTGAGAAAGAGACACGTGGAGTGAGAGAGGTGGCGGGTGAGGCGGCCCGGCGCATCACAACACTGGTAGGCAACAATAAGGATGTGAGCCGCCAGCCAGAAGCACCCGGACGCCCCACCCACCCACGAGACTGCCACCCGGTTGTACTAACTAATGGGTCTGCAGGGGTCGACCTCCACTCCTGGCCATATTCTGCCAACGAGACTACTGGTTCTCTCCTCCGTCATGAGCTATTTCATACCTCTTCTTGAAGATGTGTGGATCCTCCCTCCACTACTTTGCTGTCCTGGTCCTCCACTCCTGACTACCTTGACGCTGAACATATTCCTCTACATCCCTGTAACTCAGTCTCTTTTTACACTGAGCTGTCCTCGTGTATTTCTTCCCGCCTCTCGAGACGGTCTCTGTCTCACCCTAATCAGTTCCTCTCATTAAACCAGGAACTGGTGGGCTAGTCTTCATATTATTTTGAACTAGCTATTCTCCTCCACTCGAACTAGTCTCAGTTCTCCTATTTCTCAGACTAGTAGTTCCTGCCCTCACCTCCGAGACTAGTCTCAGTTCCTGCCCTCACCTCGAGACTAGTCTCAGTTCCTGCCTCACTCCGGACTAGTCTCAGTTCCAGCCCCTCACCTCCGAGACTAGTCTCAGTTCCTGCCCTCACCTCCGAGACTAGTCTCAGTTCCTGCCCCTCACCTCCGAGACTAGTCTCAGTTCCTGCCCTCACCTCCGAGACTAGTCTCAGTTCCTGCCCTCACCTCCGAGACTAGTCTCATAGTTCCTGCCCTCACCTCCGAGACTAGTCTCAGTTCCTGCCCCTCACCTCCGAGACTAGTCTCAGTTCCTGCCCCTCACTCCGAGACTAGTCTCAGTCCTGCCCTCACCTCGAGACTAGTCTCATAGTTCCTGCCCTCACCTCCGAGACTAGTCTCAGTTCCTGCCCTCACCTCCGAGACTAGTCTCAGTTCCTGCCCTCACCTCGAGACTAGTCTCAGTTTGCCCTCACCTCCGAGACTAGTCTCAGTTCTGCCCTCACCTCTGAGACTAGTCTCATAGTTCCTGCCCTCACCTCCTGAGACTAGTCTCATAGTTCCTGCCTCACCTCCGAGACTAGTCTCAGTTCCTGCCCTCACCTCCGAGACTAGTCTCAGTTCCTGCCCTCACCTCTGAGACTAGTCTCAGTTCCTGCCCTCACCTCGAGACTAGTCTCAGTTCCTGCCTCTCACCTCCGAGACTAGTCTCATGTTCATGCCCTCACCTCCGAGACTAGTCTCAGTTCCTGCCTCACCTCGAGACTAGTCTCAGTTCCTGCCCTCACCTCCGAGACTAGTCTCAGTTCACTGCCCTCACCTCCGAGACTAGTCTCAGTTCATGCCCTCACCTCGAGACTAGTCTCATGTTCCTGCCCTCACCTCGAGACTAGTCTCATAGTTCCTGCCCTCACCTCGAGACTAGTCTCATAGTTCCTGCCCTACCTCCGAGACTAGTCTCAGTTCCTGCCCTCACCTCCGAGACTAGTCTCAGTTCCTGCCCTCACCTCTGAGACTAGTCTCAGTTTCTGCCCCTCACCTCCGAGACTAGTCTCATAGTTCCTGCCCCTCACCTCCGAGACTAGTCTCAGTTCCTGCCCCACACCTCCGAGACTAGTCTCAGTTCCTGCCTCTCATCTCCGAGACTAGTCTCATAGTCCCTGCCCCTCACCTCCGAGACTAGTCTCATAGTTCCTGCCCCTCACCTCCGAGACTAGTCTCATAGTTCCTGTCCCTCACCTCCGAGACTAGTCTCAGATCTTGCCCCTCACCTCTGAGACTAGTCTCAGTTCCTGCCCCTCACCTCTGAGACTAGTCTCAGTTCCTGCCTCCTCAGACTATGCCTGCCTCATCCGAGACTAGTCTCTAGTTCCTGCCCTCACCTCCGAGACTAGTCTCAGTTCCTGCCCTCACTCGAGACTAGTCTCAGTTCCTGCCCTCACCTCCGAGACTAGTCTCAGTTCCTGCCCTCACCTCCGAGACTAGTCTCGTTCCTGCCCTCACCTCCGAGACTAGTCTCAGTTCCTCCTCACCTCCCCAGACTAGTCTCAGTTACTGCCCTCACTCCGAGACTAGCTCCATAGTTCCTGCCTCTCCACCTCCGAGACTAGTCTCAAGTTCCTGCCTCACCTCCCAGACTATCTGCTCACCTCTGACTATAGTTCCGCCTCACCTCCGAGACTAGTCTCTAGTTCTCGCCTCACCCTGAGATAGTCTCAGTTCCTGCCTCACCTCCAGACTAGTCTCAGTTCCTGCCTCACCTCCGAGACTAGTCCAGTTCCTGCCCTCACCTCCGAGACTAGTCTCATTCTGCTCACCTCTGAGACTAGTCTCAGTTCCTGCCCTCACTCGAGACTAGTCTCATGTTCCTGCCCTCACCTCGAGACTGTCTCCATGTTCCTGCCCTCACCTCCGACTAGTTCTAGTTCTGCCCTCACCTCCGAGACTAGTCTCATAGTTCCGCCCTCACCTGAGACTAGTCTCAGTTCCTGCCCTCACCCCGAGACTAGTCTCTGTTCCTGTCTCACTCTGAGACTAGTCTCAGTTCCTGCCTCACCTCTGAGACTAGTCTCAGTTCCTGCCTCACTCCGAGACTAGTCTCAGTTCTGCCTCACCTCGAGGGGGGGGGGGGGGGGGGGGGGGGGGGGGGGGGGGGGGGGGGGGGGGGGGGGGGGGGGGGGGGGGGGGGGGGGGGGGGGGGGGGGGGGGGGGGGGGGGGGGGGGGGGGGGGGGGGGGGGGGGGGGGGGGGGGGACTAGTCTCAGTTCCTGCCCCTCACCTCCGAGACTAGTCTCAGTTCCTGCCCTCACCTCGAGACTAGTCTCATTTCCTGCCCCTCACCTCCGAGACTAGTCTCTAGTTCCTGCCTCCTCCCTGAGACTAGTCTCAGTTCTGCCTCACCTCGAGACTAGTCTCAGTTCCTGCCCTCACTCCTGAGACTAGTCTCAGTTCCTGCCCTCACCTCGAGACTAGTCTCAAGTTCCTGCCCTCACCTCCGAGACTAGTCTCAGTTCCTGCCCTCACCTCGAGACTAGTCTCAGTTCCTGCCCCTCACCTCTGAGACTAGTCTCAGTTCCTGCCCCTCACCTCCGAGACTAGTCTCAGTTCCTGCCCCTCACCTCCGAGACTAGTCTCAGTTCCTGCCCCTCACCTCCGAGACTAGTCTCAGTTCCTGCCCCTCACCTCCGAGACTAGTCTCATAGTTCCTGCCCCTCACCTCCGAGACTAGTCTCATGTTCCTGCCCCTCACCTCGAGACTAGTCTCAGTTCCTGCCCCTCACCTCCGAGACTAGTCTCAGTTCTGCCCTCACCTCGAGACTAGTCTCTAGTTCCTGCCCCTCACTCTCGAGACTAGTCTCAGTTCCTGCCCCTCACCTCGAGACTAGTCTCAGTTCCTGCCCCTCACCTCGAGACTAGTCTCAGTTCCTGCCTCATCGAGACTAGTCCAGTTCCTGCCCTCACCTCGAGACTAGTCTCAAGTTCTGCCCTCACTCCGAGACTAGTCTCAGTTCCTGCCCCTCACCTCGAGACTAGTCTCATAGTTCCTGCCCCTCACCTCCGAGACTAGTCTCATAGTTCCTGCCCCTCACCTCCGAGACTAGTCTCAGTTCCTGCCCCTCACCTCCGAGACTAGTCTCAGTTCCTGCCCCTCACCTCCGAGACTAGTCTCAGTTCCTGCCCTCACCTCCGAGACTAGTCTCATGTTCCTGCCCTCACCTCCGAGACTAGTCTCAGTTCCTGCCCTCACCTCGAGACTAGTCTCAGTTCCTGCCCTCACCTCCGAGACTAGTCTCAGTTCCTGCCCCTCACCTCCGAGACTAGTCTCAGTTCCTGCCCCTCACCTCCGAGACTAGTCTCAGTTCCTGCCCTCACCTCCGAGACTAGTCTCTAGTTCCTGCCCCTCACCTCCGAGACTAGTCTCAGTTCCTGCCCCTCACCTCCGAGACTAGTCTCAGTTCCTGCCCCTCACCTCCGAGACTAGTCTCATAGTTCCTGCCCCTCACCTCCGAGACTAGTCTCATAGTTCCTGCCCCTCACCTCCGAGACTAGTCTCATAGTTCCTGCCCCTCACCTCCGAGACTAGTCTCAGTTCCTGCCCTCACTCGAGACTAGTCTCATAGTTCCCTGCC
>WNWK01048228.1:0-13634 GCA_009830355.1 Cherax destructor
ATTGCTACTAGGTCCTCTCCCCCTGCTCCATGAGCTTTATCAAACCCTCGTCTTAAAACTATGTATAGTTCCTGCCTCCACTACGTCGCTTTCTAGGCTATTCCACTTCCTGACAACTCTATGACTGAAGAAATACTCCTAACATCCCTTTGACTCATAGGAGTCTTCAACTTCCAATTGTGACCCTTTGTTTCTGTGTCCCCTCTCTGGAACATCTTGTCTCTGTCCACCTTATCTATTCCTCGCAGTATTTTATATGTCGTTATTATGTCTCCTCTAACCCTCCGTCCTCTGGTGTCGTCAGGCCGATTTCCTTAACCTTTCTTCGTAGGACAATCCCTGTGGGGAATTGTGAGAGAAGTCTATCTGGGACACCGCCACTAGCAATAAACAAACTCCCAGGAGATGACCGACTCGTATAAATTTTACGCAGTCATTCCCTTTAAGGTATGTGAGAACTTTACCCGCTCCTGGCCGCCCGAGGGATACCTTCAATATTCTCGTTAGCCCATTGACTCTAGACCAGTATAAATAAATCTGAGAAGATCATTTATTATAGTTATGTTAGGTTAAATTTAAGTGGACTGTATTGGTTGTTGAACAACTGATCACACGGAGAAGAGGTAGAGAACACATAGTTCAATTAACATGACCAACACTCACCTAATTAACAGCATCATAGCGGTGTATCAGATCGTTGACCTAGCTAAAGTACATCTACTGTGCGTAACAATATCATTGGCCATAACAAAGTAAACAGCAGAGTACTTAGCTTTAGATGAGGGAGTCGTTCCGTTGTTGACGTCCTCCTGCGATCTGATTCGATCGCGATGGTATAGCTGTCTCGTCGAGTCAAGGAAGGTTAATTTCCGTGCACTCTTATACGCCACGAGACCGAGCGTTCGTTAACATGTGGTTGGTCGGGTAGCAATCAGATCTCGCACTAATCCGACCGTTTGTACTGTTTATACGTATAACTTTACTATACGTGTATCCTGGCTTAATGCCCCACTAGTTTATACACATCACAGTCTCGATACTTGAATTTCGAGTGATAACTTGCGATAGGTTAGTTCATTTCAATCACATCCAATGGCGGTCGGGGTATGGCGTACCCAAGCCAGACTCACCCAGTACAATCAACCCCTGATTATTTACAACCCCGGTTTCACTATTTTCACCATTTCCCAAAGTTCATCGAATATATTTCAGTCTCTTCTAAGATGAACTCCCGCATCAGGGTTACGACTTTATCCTGCCGATGGTCATTTCACTCAGTTCAAATAGGCCTATGACCGGTCACTGCCGGCGGCACCTTATTTCACAATTATTGTCCGATTACTGGACCCCTGGACCGATTGTCCCACTTGATATTCCCCCGTCACTGGATATTCCTCCACATTACGAAAGGAGGTAATTAACCATTTGGTGGGCGGAATCTCCAAAATCGACAGGCCATCCCATCACCTGATCGCGGTAGGCCCCCAGTTCACTCTCGGCCTATTCCCCTCTCTGCCTCCTCCCTGCCCAGCCTCTTCCCGCTTCCTCCCCGCTGGTATGATGGTTCTCATAGCCCCATGTACCAGCGGTACATTAAGATATCTGTTCATATTGGAAAGTTTATCAATTAAACTTTCGGAAAATACCAATATTTTCCACAATCCCTTAGCTCTGGGACTAGTCTTGTTGCAAACCTCTGCATTTTCTCTAATTTCTTGACGTGCTTGACCAGGTGTGGGTTCCAAACTGGTGCTGCATACTCCAGTATGGGCCTGACGAGTATGGTGTACAGAGTCTTGAATGATTCCTTAGTGAGGTATTGGAATGCTATTCTTAGGTTTGCCAGCCGCCCGTATGCTGCAGCAGTTATCTGATTGATGTGTGCCTCAGGAGATGTGCTCGGTATTATACTCACCCCAAGATCTTTTTCCTTGAGTGAGGTTTGCAGTCTTTGGCCACCTAGACTATACTCTGTCTGCGGTCTTCTTTGCCCTTCCCCGATCTTCATGACTTTACATTTGGCAGGGTTAAATTCTAGGAGCCAGTTACTGGACCAGGCTCTATGACTGTGTGTGTTACTCACCTAGTTGTATCACCTAGTTGTGGTTGCAGGGGTCGAGACATAGCTCCTGGCCCCGCCTCTTCACTGGCCGTTACTGGGTCACTCTCCCTGTGCCATGAGCTTTATCATACCTCTCCTTAAAGCTATGTATGGAACCTGCCTCCACTACATCTCTTCCCAAGCTATTCCACTTCCCGACCACTCTGTGACTGAAGAAATACTTCCTAACATTCCTGTGATTCATCTGAGTCTTCAACTTCCAACTGAGTCCCCTTGTTGCTGTGTCCCATCTCTGGAACATTCTGTCTCTGTCAACCTTGTCAATTCCTCTCAGTATTTTATGTCGTTATCATGTCCCCCGTTTCTCTCCTGTCCTCCAGTGTCGTCAGGTCGATTTCCCTTAACCTCTCCTCGTAGGACATACCCCTTAGCTCCGGGACTAGTCTTGTTGCAAACCTTAGCACTTTCTCGAGCTTCTTTACGTGCTTGGCTAGATGTGGGTTCCAAACTGGTGCTGCATACTCCAGTATGGGCCTAACGTACACAGTGTACAGGGTCCTTAACGATTCTTTATTAAGATGTCGGAATGCTGTTCTTAGGTTTGCTAGGCGCCCGTATGCTGCAGCAGTTATTTGGTTGATGTGCGCCTCAGGAGATGTGCCTGGTGTTATACTCACCCCAAGATCTTTTCCTTGATTGAGGCTTGTAGTCTCTGACCCCTAGACTGTACTCTGTCTGCGGTCTTCTTTGCCCTTCCCCAATCTTCATGACTTTGCACTTGGTGGGGTTGAACTCCAGGAGCTAATTGCTGGACCAGGCTTGCAGCCTGTCCAGATCCCTTTGTAGTTCTGCCTGGTCCTCGTCCGATTGAATTCTTTCTCATCAACTTCACATCATCTGCAAACAGGGACACTTCGGAGTCTATTCCTTCCGTCATGTCGTTCACAAATACCAGAAACAGCACCGGTCCTAGGACTGACCCCTGTGGAACCCTCTCGTCACCGGCGCCTCACTCTGACACCTCGCCACGGACCATGACTCGCTGCTGTCTTCCTGACAGGTATTCCCTGATCCATTGTAGTGCCTTCCTGTTACCCCTGCCTGGTCCTCCAGCTTCTGCACTAATCTCTTGTGTGGGACTGTGTCAAACGCCTTCTTACAGTCCAAGAATATGCAATCTACCCACCCCTCTCTCTTGTCTTACTGCTGTCACCCTGTCATAGAACTCCAGTAAATTTGTGACACAGGATTTCGTCCCTGAAACCGTGTTGGCCGTCGTTGATTAGCTCATTCCTTTCTAGGTGCTCCACCACTCTTCTCCTGATAATCTTCTCCATGACCTTGCATACTATACATGTCAGTGACACTGGTCTGTAGTTTAGTGCTACATTTCTGTCTCCCTTTTTAAAAATTGGAACTACATTTGCTGTCTTCCATACCTCAGGTAGTTGCCCTGTTTCGATAGACGTGTTGAAGATTGTTGTTAGGGGTACACATAGCTCCTCTGCTCCCTCTCTCAGGACCCATGGAGAAATGTTATCCGGCCCCATCGCCTTTGAGGTATCTAGCTCGCTTAGTAGCCTCTTCACTTCCTCCTAAGTTGTGTGTATTGTGTCCAGCACCTGATGGTGTACCCTACCTCTTTTCCTTTCTGGAGGCCCTTCTATTTCCTCTGTGAACACCTCTTTGAATCTCATGTTGAGCTCCTCACACACTTCGTGGTCATTTCTTGTGACCTCCCCTCCATCCTTCATCAGCCTGATCACCTGGTCCTTGACTGTTGTTCTCCTCCTGATGTGGCTGTACAACAGCTTTGGGTCAGATTTTGCTTTCGCTGCTATGTCATTCTCGTATTGTCTTTGGGCCGCCCTTCTTACCTGTGCATATTCATTTCTGGCTCTACGACTGCTCTCCTTATTCTCCTGGGTCCTTTGCCTTCTATACTTCTTCCATTCCCTGGCACACTTGGTTTTGGCTTCCCTGCACCTTTGGGTGAACCATGGGCTCATCCTGGCTTTTTCACTTTTCCTGTTACCCTTGGGTATAAACCTCTCCTCAGCTTCCTTGCAAATTGTTGTCATATATTCCATCATCTCGTTTACCGACTTCCCTGCCAGCTCTCTGTCCCACTGAACGCCGTGCAGGAAGTTCTTCATTCCCACGTAGTCACCTTTCTTATAGTTTGGCTTCATTCTTGCAGCCCTTCCTGCTTCCCCCTCCACTTGTAACTCTACTATGTAGTCGAAGCTTAGAACCATATGATCACTGGCCCCAAGGTGGCTTTCATGTGTGATGTCCTCAATATCTGTGCTACTCAGGGTGAATACTAGGTCCAGTCTCGCTGGTTCGTCCTCTCCTCTCTCTCTGGTAGTGTCCCTTACATGTTGGTACATGAGATTTTCCAGTACCACCTCCATAATTTTAGCCCTCCATGTTTCTTGGCCCCCATGTGGTTCTAAGTTCTCCCAATCGATTTCCTTATGGTTGAAGTCACCCATGATCAGTAGCTTCGCCCTGCTTGCATGAGCCCTTCTGGCCAATTCGGCCAGTGTGTCAACCATCGCTCTATTACTCTCATCATACTCTTGCCTGGGCCTCCTGCTGTTCTGTGGTGGGTTATACATCACTGCAATTATCACCTTTCGACCTCTGGACTGAAGTGTTCCTATTATACAATCTCCTGCTTCTCCTCTGTCCCCTCTCTCCAGCTCATCAAAATCCCATCTGTTTTTGATCAGCAGTGCCACTCCTCCACCCTTTCTGTTCCCTCTGTCTTTCCTGTGTGTGTGTGTGTGTGTGTGTGTGTGTGTGTGTTAGTTACCATTTTGTCCTAGGCACATGTCGATTTGACACTAGGCCTGTTGTATGTATGTGTGTGAGTGTAAGGAAACACTTCGAAATGTTTCCGCCCCGCCGGGAATAGAACCCGGGCCCTCCGTGCGTGAAGCGAGTGTGTGTGTGTGTGTGTGTGTGTGTGTGTGTGTACTCACCTAATTGTACTCACCTAATTGTGGTTGCAGGGGTCGAGACTCAGCTCCTGGCCCCGCCTCTTCGCTGTCTGCTACTGGGTCTCTGCTCTCCCTGCTCCATGAGCTTTATCATACCTTGTCTTAAAACTATGTATGGTTCCTGCCTCCACTATATCTTTCTCTAGTCCATTCCACTTCCTGACTACTCTGTGGCTGAAGAAATGTTTCCTGACATCCCTTTGACTCATCTGAGTCTTCAGCTTCCAGTTGTGTCCCCTTGTTTCTGTGTTCCCTCTCTGAAACAACCTGTCACTATCTACCTTGTCAATTCCCCGCAGTATTTTGTATGTCGTTATCATGTCTCCTCTGACCCTTCTTTCCTCCAGTGTTGTTAGTCCTATTTCCCTCAACCTTTCTTCATAAGACAGACCCCTGAGTTGTGGAACTAACCTTGTCGCAAACCTTTGCACTTTCTCTAGTTTCTTGACGTGCTTGACCAGGTGTGGGTTCCAGACTGGTGCTGCATACTCTAGTATGGGCCTGACGTATACGGTATACAGTGTCTTGAACGATTCCTTGTTAAGGTAACGGAACGCTAATCTTAGGTTTGCCAGTCGCCCATATGCTGCCGCGGTTATCTGGTTGATGTGTGCTTCCGGAGACGTGCTTGGTGTTATACTCACCCCAAGGTCTTTCTCCTTTGATGAGGTTTGTAGCCTTTGTCCACTTAGCCTGTACTCTGTCAGCGGTCTTCTTTGCCCTTCTCCGATCTTCATGACTTTGCATTTGGTGGGGTTAAATTCGAGAAGCCAGTTGCTAGACCAGATGTCAAGCTTGTCCAGGTCACTTTGAAGTCCTGCTTGGTCTTCATCCGATGTGATTCTCCTCATTAATTTCACATCATCTGCGAAAAGAGACACTTCTGAGTCTATCCCATCCGTCATGTCATTCACATATAGCAAGAATAGCACTGGTCCTAGGACTGACCCCTGCGGTACACCACTCGTCACAGGCGCCCACTGTGATACCTCATCACGCACCATGACCCGTTGTTGCCTCCTGTGAGGTATTCCCTGATCCATTCCAGTGCCCTTCCTGTTATACACGCTTGGTGTGTGTGTGTGTGTGTGTGTGTGTGTGTGTGTGTGTGTGTGTGTGTGTGTGTGTGAGGCCCAACAATTAATATTTTCACCAATAACTCATTACAGTTGTGACCGGGTGTAGACTAGTGAATTACTCGTTACTTTATAATTTGTTCATGATTGCAACCATGTATAAACGTAAGTAAGTAAATTTACTTACTTACATGATTCATTACCTTTGAAACTTGTTAGTTCATTACCTTTGTACCTTGTTCAGCTATCAAAACTTTGGGGCCCAGTCTCTGGACCCATTATGTACCTCTGAAATTTTTTGACTACCGCCCACATGATGGGTATGGGGTGCATAATAAAGATATTAAACTAACAAACTCCTCCTCTCCATCCCTCCCTTATTCCTTTTTTATTTTTAGCCTTTGGGATTCTTCCCACAGGCACTCTAGTTCCTAGGTTGGGGAAAGGGTACTGGGCTCCATCCCATTCCGTTGAGGTCCTTAGTGGTGGTGTAGTTTGCCGTGGATCACCTGGAGGTGTCCCAATCCCTCTCCGGTCTCCCGGGGGGTAGCTTTGGATGTCTTTCAGGTGACGGGTGTATCTCTGGAGGATGTCTGTCGGATTCCAGGGGGTGGTGGTCGAAGGAGGTATGCTTTGTGGTGGGTGCCCGGCCGCCCTCTCTCTTGTCCACCGAGGTGTCTTGGTGCATGTGAGGTTGTTTAGTTAGTTTGATATCTTTATTATGCACCCCATACCCATCCTGTGGGGGGTAGTCAAAAGATTACAGAGGTACATAATGGGTCCAGGGACTGGACCTCAAAGTTTGATAGCTGAGCAAGTTACAAAGGTAATGAACTCAGATGGTCACAATCATGACAAGTTACAAAGGTATTTGCAGATTACAGAGGTATATATAGGGTCCAGAGACTGGGCCCCAAAGTTTTGATAGCTGAACAAGGTACAATGGTAATGAATTCACTAGTTACAAGGTAATGAATCATGTAAGTAAATTTACTTACGTCTGTACATGGTTGCACTCATGAACAAATTATAAAGCAATGAGCAATCTATTAGTCTACACCCAGCCACAACTGTAATGAGTTATTGGTGCAAATTTTAATTGTTGGGTCACAGACACACACATATACATATACACATACACACACACACATACATGTATATACATACACACATATATACATACACACATATATACATACACACATATATACATACACACATATATACATACACACATATATACATACACACACACACACGTGTCAATGCTTAACCCGGATTGCTGGTTTACTGGCATGAACGGTAGGGTATGGCATGGGTTCCATGCCGCATCTGCACTACTTGCGGCGCTGAGGTCCTTTTGGGTGCCTCCTATGAGCTATTCCTCCACGTTCCCCCCTTTTTCTTTTCTTTTTTTTCTTTACTTTTTTCTTTTTTTCTAAAAAAAACAAAAAGAAAGAAGAGACCTAACCATGGAGTTCCGAATCCATGAACCTGCTCCCCCTGGGCCCCTTTCTGATACCACATCCTGTTCTGACCCTGCCTCGTTATTTGACCACTCTTCGGACATTTCTAATGCCCTTGTGCCTCTTGCTGGTGCCGTTTCGTTACCCACTTCAGGTACCGGGGTTCCGACTGACTCCTTTGATACGTCTGACCTTCGCTCCTCTTTGATTATGCTTCCGGCTTCTTACTCTATGATGCAGCACTTTTCGAATTGCCCGCCCGTCCCACGTCGGACCAACTCCGGTCCCACATCTAAACGCCCAAGACCATTACCTGATGATACTTTTTCGCTTCCTTCTCATACTACTCAGAAAAGACCGGCACATCATTCACTCCCTTTCCACGCTATGTTTCAAAATACACAATGGACTAAGTTTTTTACTCTACGACCGACTTCCTCTACTGCTTACCTTTCCGACCACAGTATTAGCAAGGCGCTTCTACGCCATGTTGGTAGAGATATATCCTTTTATACACTCAAGAGTGGTACACGCATCTTCACTGTCCAGAATGCTAACCAAGCTCACGATATTTCTATCCTTACAACTATCGATACTATTCTTGTAACTATTGAAAAACATTTTTCCTTCAATTCTTGTAGTGGTACTGTCATTCTGCCCCATACCATTGTCCAACAGAATTTCCAGACTTGTAGCAATGACATTTTGGAACAGCTAGCATTCCAAGACCTCCCAATCCTCAAAGTAGACACTTATGTCCTCCCTCCCCGCAGGCAGAGACGATACCCTTGCAATGTAGCTCGCTTAACTTTTGACTGCCGTGAGCTTCCGTCCTCTGTAAATATTGCGGGACACCGTTTACAAGTTTGAAAGGTGATCCTTACAAGATTCCTGTAAGGAATCTTACAGGAATCAAGAAACGCGGGAAGAACTAAAAGCCATAAATGAAATTGAAAGAAACCCAAAGTATTTCTTTTCTTATGCAAAATCAAAGTCGAGAACAACAACCAGTATTGGGCCCCTACTTAAACGGGATGGGTCCTACACAGATGACAGCAAGGAAATGAGTGAGTTACTAAAGTCCCAGTATGACTCAGCGAGCCGCTAACCAGACTGAAAGTCGAAGACCTAAATGAATTTTTTATGAGAGTGCCACAGAACTTGACAGACGCATGCCTATCTGACATCACCCTGACGCCAAATGACTTCGAAAAGGCAATAAATGACATGCCCATGCACTCCGCTCCAGGCCCAGACTCATGGAACTCCGTGTTCATCAAGAACTGCAAGAAGCCCCTATCACGTGCTTCATCCTATGGAGAGGGAGCATGGACACTGGGGTCGTCCCGCAGTTACTAAAAACAACAGACATAGCCCCACTCCACAAAGGGGGCAGTAAAGCAATAGCAAAGAACTACAGACCAATAGCGCTAACGTCCCATGTCATAAAAATTTTTGAAAGGGTTCTAAGAAGCAAGATCGCCACTCATCTTGATACCCATCAATTGCACAACCCAGGGCAGCATGGGTTTAGAGCAGGTCGTTCCTGTCTGTCCCAACTACTCGACCACTACGACAAGGTCCTGGATGCTCTAGAAGACAAACAGAATGCAGATGTTATATACACAGACTTTGGAAAAGCCTTTGACAAGTGTGACCATGGTGTAATAACACACAAAATGCGTGATAAAGGAATAACAGGAAAAGTTGGTAGATGGATCTATAATTTCCTAACAAGTAGAACACAAAGAGTAGTAGTCAACAGAGTAAAGTCTGAGGCAGCTACTGTGAAAAGCTCTGTTCCACATGGCACAGTACTTGCTCCCATCCTGTTCCTCATCCTCATTATCGGACATAGACAGGGATATAAGCCACAGTGCCGTGTCTTCCTTTGCAGATGACACCCGAATCTGTATGACAGTGTCCACCGTTGAAGACACTGCAAGACTCCAAGCAGACATAAACCAAATCTTTAAATGGGCTGCAGAAAACAATATGAAGTTCAATGATGAGAAATTTCAATTACTCAGATACGGAAAACGTGAGGAAATTAAAATCTCATCGGAGTACAAAACTAATTCCAACCACACAATAGAGCGAAAAACTAATGTCAAAGACCTGGGAGGGATCATGTCAGAGGATCTCACCTTCAAGAACCATAACACCGTAGCAATCACATCTGCTAGAAAAATGACAGGATGGATAATGAGAACCTTCAAAACCAGGGATGCCAAGCCCATGTTGACACTTTACAGATCGCTTGTTCTATCTAAGCTGGAATATTGCTGTACACTAACTGCACCTTTCAAAGCGGGTGAAATTGCTGACCTAGAAAATGTGCAGAGAACCTTCACGGCACGCATATCTGCAATAAACCACCTCAATTACTGGGAACGCTTGAAGTTCCTAAACCTGTACTCTCTAGAACGCAGGCGGGAGAGATACATTATTATATACACGTGGAAAATTCTCGAGGGATTAGTACCAAACTTGCACACGAGAATCACTCCCTACGAAAGCAAAAGACTCGGCAGGCGATGTAACATCTCCCCAATGAAAAGCAGGGACAACACAATAAGTGTCAGGGGCCCAAGATTGTTCAACTGCCTCCCAGCATACATCAGGGGGATTACCAACAAACAGGCACCTAAAGTCGGTACCTTACCAGCCAGGCTGTGGTTCGTACGTTGGACTGTGTGCGGCCAGCAGTAACAGCCTGGTTGATCAGGCTCTGGTCCAACATGATGCCTGGTCACAGACCGGGCCGCAGGGGCGTTGACCCCTGGAATTCTCTCCAGGTAAACTCCAGGTAGAAATTGCTGGCGTTTTGGTCATCCAGCAAAATATTGCAGGTCCATGGCTGAATGCCCAGTCTGTGTTGCCGACGACCATTCCAATATGTCTTGTAGTCTACCTCCCTCTTGCCTTAATTGTCATGAGACTCACCCATCTTTCTCTCGCCATTGCCAAATTTACTTAAATGAGCGTGAAATCCGTTGTCTCAAAGAGGCAGAAGGCCTTCCATATGCTATGGCAGTCTCTCATTTATGTCTCCAAGGGAAACTTCCCCGTATTTCTTATTCTCGAGTTACTAAACGTCCCCCCTCCTCTGGGGTCCCAACGTCTGCAGCCTCCTCTGTAGTCACCCCTTCCACAGTCACCCATGTCTCTAATTCTTTAGCTGTCCTGGACTCAGAGGTCCCTACCTCGGCACCTCATTCTGTTCTCACCTCTTCCTCTTCTCACTCACAAGTTTCTGTGTCTATAAGGCCTGGTGGCTAAAGCTCTCGCTTCACACGGTGAGGGTCTGGGTTCGATTCCCAACCAGGTTAGAAACATTGGGCGTGTTTCTTTACACCTGTTATCTATGTTCACCCATCAGCAAAATGGGTACTTGGGTGTTAGTCGACTGGTGTGGGTCACATCCTGGAACACTACCTGGAGTCTACCAGGGGTCAACGCCCCCGCGGCCCGGTCCGTGACCAGGCCTCTTGTTGGACCAGAGCCTGATCAACCAGGCTGTTACTGCTGGCCGCACGCAGTCCAACGTACGAACCACAGCCCGGCTGATCAGGTACCGACTTGAGGTGCCTGTCCAGTGCCTGCTTGAAGACAGCCAGGGGCTTGTTGGTAATCCCCCTGATGTATGCTGGGAGGCAGTTGAACAATCTTGGGCCCCTCACACTTATTGTGTTGTCCCTCAACGTGCTAGTGGCACCCCTGCTCTTCATTGGGGGAATGTTACATCGCCTGCCGAGTCTTTTGCTTTCGTAGGGAGTGATTTTTGTGTGCAAGTTTGGTACTAAGCCCTCGAGAATTTTCCATGTGTATATAATAATGTATCTCTCCCGCCTGCGTTCTAGAGAGTACAGGTTTAGGAACTTCAAGCGTTCCCAGTAGTTGAGGTGGTTTATCGCACTTATGCGTGCCGTGAAGGTTCTCTGCACATTTTCAAGGTCAGCAATTTCACCCGCCTTGAAAGGTGCAGTTAGTGTGCAGCAATATTCCAGCCTGATAGAACAAGCGATCTGTAGTCAACATGGCTGGATCCTGGTTTTGAAGGTTCTCATTATCCATCCTGTCATTTTCGAGCAGATGCAATTGAGCATTGTTATGGTCCTTGAAGGTGAGATCTCTGACATGAACACTCCCAGGTCTTTGACATTAGTTTTTCGCTCTATTGTGTGGTTGGAATTAGTTTTGTACTCCGATGAGATTTTAAATTTCTTCACGTTTTCCGTATCTGAGTAATTGAAATTTCTCATCATTGAACTTCATATTGTTTTCTAGCCATTTAAAGATTTGGTTTATGTCTCTGAGCTTGCAGTGTCTTCAACGGTGACACTGTCATACCAGATTCGGGTGTCATCTGCCTAATTTGCCCGAAATGCTCAGCATAACAAGGGGCTTTCTATATAGTAGTATGTCATTGATGTCAGCTAGGCCTGTATACCTTGTACATGTACTTGTAGTAAATAAAGATATTATAATATATCATTATTATACTCCCCATTGCCCCTCTCCTTCTCCGGAGTCCAAAACATCCCATTGTTCAAATCTTTCACCCCTCCTTTCCTGCTGCAACCTGCACATTTTTCCTTCCTGTACCCGGTTCTTCACCTTTAACTGGCTCTGTTACGAGTGTGGAGGTTCATCCTTCTCCTCATACAGTACCTTCTTCCCCAGTCCTCTCCCAAGTTTCTTCCTCTCCTGTCCCCTCCCAAGCTTCTCTAGTTCCCTCTACCCTTTCGTCATCCCCTACTTTGGTACAGTCCATCGTCTCCCCAATTTTTACTCACCCTCCTTCTTCCATCTCCAATATTGTACCACATACAACTCCTTGTCCTCTGAAACACTTAAAGCTATCTCAGAATATATTGAGGAGACTAGACCATTGATGGACACAGATCCACCTCCTGTTCCTCCTCTTCACTCTTCTCCGTCTGAACAACTCCTTTCTTCGCAACGTCCCAATTCTTCGCTGCTTAATAGCTTTCCGCTACCTCCACATGTGGACTTTTTTAACCCTACTCTTCGCAAATCATGGCTTATTTACAGTGGAATATCCAAGGCCTCAGGGGTAACCAGGGTGAGCTCCGGGTGTTGCTCTCCCAGTTTTCCCATTTGTGTTTGTTAACAAGAACCCAAATTACCCTCCGCTGTTATCCATCCCATCTCGGGCTATGATTTATTATATTCATCGGATCCTTTTCCCGATGGAACCTTTAATGTTAGTTAGTTTGATATCTTTATTATGACCCCATACCCATCCTATGGGCGGTAGTCAAAAGATTACAGAGGTACATAATGGGTCCAGAGACTGGACCCCAAAATTTTGAGAGCTGAGCAAGTTACCTTTAATGAAAGTGCACTTCTTATATGCACCAGTGTTCCATACCGTCAGCTCTTTGTTCATACTTCACTGCATTACACTGCAGCCCGTATCCACTTGAATAAGTGGTATACAGTCTGTTGTTTGTATCTATCTCCTTCTCGGGACTTATCTATTCCAGATGTTGCATTTCTGGTTTCTTCCTTACCGCCACCACTTCTGTTACTTGGCGATTTTAATGCCCACCATTTCCTCTGGGGGAGGGGGCTCACAGATACTCCTGCGGCATTCAGTTGGAAGCTTTTCTCGCTTCTCTCCCCCTCCATGTTTTAAATACGAGTACTTCCACACCCATTTTGATCCTTGTACTCATTCTCTCTTGCATCAATTTCTTGGTTTGCTCTTCCTC
Source organism: Cherax destructor (assembly GCA_009830355.1). NCBI lineage: Eukaryota > Metazoa > Arthropoda > Malacostraca > Decapoda > Parastacidae > Cherax > Cherax destructor. The sequence continues at coordinate 13,354 of WNWK01048228.1, forward strand.
AACTGTACTAGACTTCACCTGGTCTGTCCTCCCGGACTTGCATAACTGCGATCATTTTCCAATCATCCTTACTTCTCCTTCAAATTCACCACCTCGTAGCCCACGCTGGCAATTTGACCTTGCAAATTGGGACCTTTACTCTCATCTGACTGCTTTTAGTGAGGCTCCTCCTTCGTCCTCCATTGATGAGCTTTTACACCTCTTCTCGACCTCATTCTTAACCACAGCTTCACATTCTATATCCCAAACCTCGGGCAGGCATTCTCAAGTGCTGCCTTGGT
>WNWK01048229.1:0-13634 GCA_009830355.1 Cherax destructor
AAATGTTTATTAATATTATTTCTTGTTTATTTCAATATTTAAACTTTAATTAAATTGAATAAAAATTAGTTTTTTAATTTTAATTAAAATAAATCTAATGAAATAATTTTGATTTATTAATTAATTTAATATATAATTAAATAATTTAATATTATTTTAAATATAATAAACAAAAATTGATTAATTATTTATGATTTTGACGTTTGGCATATTTCAAAACTATTTTCACTTAATAATTCACATTTAAATATTATGATTAATTTGAAGTACATTATATTTACTAATATTTAATATCTAATTAAAATGCATAATGTTAAATTAATATTTAAATTTTATTTTAATTATTACATATTTTTAAATATAATTATAAATAATTATAAATAATTTAAAATAATAATTAGTAGAATGTTACTTTTTATTCACTTTTATTTTATTTAATATTTTAGAATTAATTTTAATAAGAATTTCATTGAATTAGAATACAAATATATTTTTAGAAGCTATATAATATATCAAAATATTAAATTTATTTTAACAAACATAAATTTAAATTATATTTAATTATTAATTAAACATTATAATTGATTTAAATCATAAATTGATTATTAATTATTGAATAAGTAAAATTATTTCTTTAAAATTTTATATTTAAATGAAATTTTCTTTAAGCATAATAATTTTTAATATTAAATTAAATTAACTAAAAATATAAATAATTTTTAATTTTATTAAAAATATTTTTAAACCTTAAATCTATAAATAATAATAATTTTATAATTTTGAAATTATATTTTAATTTAAATCCATTAAATTTTTATTTATTTTTTAAATATAAAATTAATTAATAAATATTTTGCATGATTTGAGTATTTTATTAATATAATTTTATTAAATATTTTATGAATTGAAATTTAGGAAATAAAAAATTTTATGATTTTGAATTATATTATTTTATTAAAATTTAAAAATCTTAAATCTTATTAAAATCAATAAATAATTATAATTTGAAATATATTATTCATATTTAAACTTAAATCTTAAATCATTTTAATATATTTTCAAATAATAATTGCTGAATTAAATGATTTGATTTGTTTAGTATTTTAAAATTTTTCAGAACTTGAATTAAAAATCATGAATAAATTATGAATAAATTTTATATTTTTTTAATATTAAATTATAAATATTTAAATTAATTTTAAAATCAAAATATTTAAATTAAATATTTTATTACATATTTATTAAAATTTTATTTTTGAAATTCATTTTTCAAAATAATAACATTAATAAATTAAATGATTTATGAATGATTTTAGACGTTTGAGCTTTAAATATTTTTACTAAAATATATTTTAATTTAAAGTTTACTCATTGAAATTAAAATAAGTTTATGATTTTTTTAAATTACAATATTTTATCTAAAAAAAATTTTTAAAATCTTAATCTTATTCAAAAATATAAATTAATTGAATTAATATTATATTTTAATATAAATCATTTAATATTATTTTCAATTAATAATCAGAATGAAATATTAGCAATTTATTTTTAGTTCATATTTTTTTTTTTAAGCTTATAAGTATATTATCAAAAATTCAGAACCTAAATGCCTTACGTCAATGCAAACAGTTTATAGCATTGAATTTTATTAATTATTTACATATTTTTAAAAATCCATTAAAAATCTATAAAATCAATATTTTTAAGAATATTTCATTATTTTCAAAATACATGAAACATTAAAAGTCAGAAAATGTTAAAATCATTTATGCATATTGACGTTTTAGAGCGGTTTGATGTTTTCTGCAAACTCATTTTTAGCTAAAATACTTAGATTTTCACACTTTAAATAGAATTTCTATAATGAAATTTATGAAAAGTAAATTTAGATTTTTTGAGTTACATAGTATTTTATCTAAAAATAGTTTTTCAAAAATCCTTGAAATGCTTAATCGTCAAAAATGCAATAAAATAAGTTTTATAGATTTTAATATTTATAATTATTTACATTTTTAAAATCCATTAAAATCTATAAAATCAATATTTAGAATATTTCATATTATTTTCGAAAATACATGAAACATTAAAACTCAGAAAGTAATCATTTGCATATTTACGTTTTAGAGTTTAGTTCTAACCATTTTTATAAAATACTTAGATTTTCAACTTAAATGAATTTCATGATTGAAATTTGTAAATTATTTTCTTAAAGTTACTCATAGGTATATTTTTCAAAAATTTGAAATTTAATCGTCAAAAATGCATAAAATCAAGTTTTATAGCATTTTAATATTTATATATTAATATTTTAAAATCCATTAAAAATCATAAATCAAATTTTAGAATATTCATTTTCAAAAATGAAACATAAAACTGAAAATGAAAATCGATTTATTATATTTCGACGTTTAGTTTGAGTTTTGGCAACTATTTTTAGCTAAATACTTAGATTTTCACACTTTAAATAGAATTTACTGCATTGAAATTATGGGAAAGTAAGCAAAATTTATGATTTTCTTAGAAGATGTTTTATCTAAAAATTTTCAGAACTGAAATGCCTAGTCAAAATGCAATAAAATGTTTTATATTTGAATATTTATAATTATTTACATATTTAAAAATCTAAAATCTATAAAATAATTTAAGAATATTATATTTGAATAATAAACATAAAAGCAGAAATGTCTAAAATGATTATGCATTTTCGACGTTAGAGGGTTGATGTTTTGAAATCATTTAAACTCAAAAATTACAATTGAATTATGAAGTAACAAAATTTTATGATTTTCTTTTAGAAGCTTACTATAGGTATATTTTATCTAAAAATAGTTTTCAGAAAATCCTTGAAAATGCCTTAATCGTCAAAAATGCAATAAAATCAAGTTTTATAGCATTTTAATATTTATTAATTATTTACATATTTTTAAAAATCCCATTAAAAATCTATAAAATCAATATTTTTAGAATATTTCATATTATTTTCGAAATATACATGAAACATTAAAAAGCTCAGAAAAATTCTAAAATGTATTTTATTGCATATTTCGACGTTTTAGAGCGGTTTGAGTGCTTTCTGGCAAAACTCATTTTTCAGCTAAAATACTTAGATTTTCACACTTTTAAATAGAATTTCTACTGCAATTGAAATTTATGGAAAAGTAGCAAAATTTTATGATTTTCTTTAGAAGCTTACTCATAGGTATATTTTATCTAAAAATAGTTTTTCAGAAATCCTTGAAAATGCCTTAATCGTCAAAAAATGCAATAAAATCGTTTTATAGATTTTGAATATTATTAATTATTTACATATTTTTAAAATCCATAAAATCTATAAAATCAATATTTTTATAGAATATTTCATATATTTCGAAAATACATGAAACATTAAAAAGCTCAGAAAATGTGCTAAAATCGTATTTTATTGCATATTTCGACGTTTAGAGCGGTTTGAGTGCTTTTTGGCAAAACTCATTTTTAGCTAAAATACTTAGATTTTCACACTTTTAAATAGAATTTCTACTGCAATTGAAATTTATGGGAAAAGTAAGCAAAATTTTATGATTTTCTTTAGGAAGCTTACTCATAGGTATATTTTATCTAAAAAATAGTTTTTCAGAAAATCCTTGAAAATGCCTTAAATCGTCAAAAATGCAATAAAATCAAGTTTTATAGCATTTTTGAATATTTATTAATTATTTACATATTTTTAAAAAATCCCATTAAAATCTATAAAAATCAATATTTTTATAGAATATTTCATATTATTTTCGAAAATACATGAAACATTAAAAAGCTCAGAAAATGTGCTAAAATCGTATTTTATTGCATATTTCGACGTTTTAGAGCGGTTTGAGTGCTTTTCTGGCAAAACTCATTTTTCAGCTAAAATACTTAGATTTTCACACTTTTAAATAGAATTTCTACTGCAATTGAAATTTATGGGAAAAGTAAGCAAAATTTTATGATTTTCTTTTAGGAAGCTTACTCATAGGTATATTTTATCTAAAAAAATAGTTTTTCAGAAATCCTTGAAAATGCCTTGAATCGTCAAAAAATGCAATAAAATCAAGTTTTATAGCATTTTGAATATTTATTAATTATTTACATATTTTTAAAAAATCCCATTAAAAATCTATAAAAATCAATATTTTTATAGAATATTTCATATTATTTTCGAAAATACATGAAACATTAAAAGCCAGAAAATGTGCTAAAATCGTATTTTATTGCATATTTCGACGTTTTAAGCGGTTTGAGTGCTTCTGGCAAAACTCATTTTTGCTAAAATACTGATTTTCACACTTTTAAATAGAATTCTACTGAATTGAAATTTATGGAAAAGTAAGCAAATTTATGTTTTCTTTAGGAAGCTTACTATAGTATATTTTATTAAAATAGTTTCGAAAACTTGAAAATGCTTAATCGTCAAAAATGCAATAAATAAGTTTTATAGATTTGAATATTATTATTATTTACATATTTTAAAATCCATTAAAATCTATAAATCAATATTTTTAGAATATTTCTATTATTTTCGAAAAATACATGAACATTAAAGCTCAGAAAATGTGCTAAAATCGTATTTTATTGCATATTTGACGTTTTAAGTTAGTGTTTTTGGCAACTCATTTTAGCAAAATACAATTTTCACACTTTAAATGAATTTCTACTGAATTAAATTTATGGAAAATAGCAAATTTTAGTTTTCTTGAAGCTTACTCATAGGTTATTTCAAATAGTTTTCAAACTGAAATGCTTAATCGTCAAATCAATAAATAGTTTATAGATTTTGAATATTATATTATTCATATTTTAAAATCCATTAAAATCTATAAACAATATTTTTATAGAATATTTATATTATTTTCGAAATACATGAAACATTAAAGCTCAGAAAATTCTAAATCGATTTATTGCATATTTGACGTTAGACGTTTGATGTTTGGCAAACTCATTTTTAGCTAAATTTAGATTTTCACTTTTAAAGAATTTCATGCAATTGAATTATGAAAAAGCAATTTAGTTTTCTATTATAAAAATAGTTTTCAAAAACTGAAAATGCTACAAAAAATATTATATTTGAATATTTATTATTTACATTTTAAATATTAAATTAAATAATATTAGAATATTTCATATTTTCGAAATACATGAACATAAGCTAGAAATTAATGATTTGCATATTACGTTAGAGTGCTTTCTAACTCATTTCATAAATACTATTTTACACTTTTAAAATTCAATTAAGTTTTAGAGGGTTTAGTGTTTTCTGGCAAAACTCATTTTTTAGCTAAAATATTTTTTCAACTTTTAAATGAATTTCTCAATTAAATTTATGGGAAAATAACAAAATTTTTGATTTTTTTTAGGAAGCTTCTCATATATATTTTATCTAAAAAATAGTTTTTGAAAATTGAAAATCTAAATCGTCAAAAAATCAATAAAAAAGTTTTAAATTTTAATATTTAAAATATTTACATATTTTTAAAAAATCCCATTAAAATCTTAAAAAAATTTAATTTAATATTTATATTATTTTCAAAAAACATGAAAATAACTAAAAATTGCTAAAATCGCATTTTAATTTGCTTTAAATTTGAGTTTTGAAATCATTTTTTAGCTAAAACTTATTTTATTTTAAATAAATTTTAAATTAAATTTTGGAAAATAAATTTTTGATTTTTGGAAAATTTAATTATATTTTTAAAAAAAGTTTTAGAAAATCCTTAAAAGCCTTAAATCGTCAAAAATAATAAAATTAAGTTTTTAATTTTTAATATAAAATAATTTTAATTTTTAAATTATAAAATATTTATTTTTAAAATATTCAAATATTTTAAAAATATTTTAAAATTTTAAAAATTTCTAAATGAAATATTTAAACTAGAAAATTTAGTTTAATCTTTTATAATATTATTTTAAATTTTAAATTTTTTAAATCAAATTTATAAAAATTAATTTAAAATTTTAATATATTTATTTTATTGAAACTTAAAGTTAAATATTTAAAATATTTTCATAAATTTATATTTAAAAAAATTATAAATAATCTAAATTTTAAATTTAATATTTAATTTTTTAAAAATTTATAAAATTTAAAATAATTTTTAAAATCTTGAAAATCAAAAATAAAATTTAAAAATTTCAAATTAATTATAATAATTTTAAATTTAATTTTAATATTTAAAATTTGATCTTTAAATTCAAAATAATTATGAATAAATTTTTATTTTTTGAATTTAAAATAATTAAAATTTTAAGATTGAATTTTAAATCAAAACTAAAAGTAAATAATTATTTATTCATTTTTAATTATTTTTAAAATTTTTATAAATATTAATTTATAAAATTATAAAATTTGAAAACATTTATCTAAAGTTATGTATTTAATTTTAGAATTATTTAACTTATAAACTAATTACTTTTAAATAATTTATATAATTTAGAAAAAATAATTTTTTGAATTCATATTATTTAAAAATTAAAAACTAAAATTTGCAAAACTTTTTCATTTAGTTTTCGATATTTTGAAAACATTTTAAATTTAATTCTTTATAATTTTATGAAAGTAAAAGAAAATGATTTTAGAATTTAGGAATTTTATAATTTTTAAAAATTTTAAAACTAAATAATCAAAAATCAATATATTTTGAATTTTATTAATATTATACATATTTAAAATCCATAAAATTATAAAATCAATATTTTATAGAATATTTCATTATTTTGAAAATATAAACAAAAAATGTGCTAAAATCGTATTTTATTGCATATTTCGACGTTTTAAGCGGTTTGAGTGCTTTTCTGGCAAAACTCATTTTTCAGCTAAAAACTTAGATTTTCACACTTTTAAATAAATTTTACTGCAATTAAATTTATGGAAAAGTAACAAATTTTATGATTTTCTTTTAGGAAGCTTACTCATAGGTATATTTTATCTAAAATAATAGTTTTCAAAAATCTTGAAAATGCCATAAATCAAAAATGCAATAAAATCAAGTTTTATACATTTTGAATATTTATTAATTATTTACATATTTTTAAAAATCCCATAAAAATCTATAAAAATCAATATTTTTATAGAATATTTCAATTATTTCGAAAATACAGAAACATAAAAGCTGAAAAATTGCTAAAATCGATTTTAGGCATATTTGACGTTTTAACTTTTATGCTTTTCTGACAAAACTCATTTTAGCTAAAATTTGATTTTCACTTTTAAATAAATTTATGAATTGAAATTTATGGAAATAAGAAATTTTATATTTTCTTTAAAATATAGTTTTTACAAAAATAGTTTTCAAAATCATAAAATGTTAATCGTAAAAATAATAAAATATTTATACATTTTAATATTAATTATTATTTACATATTTTTAAAAAATCTAAAATCTATAAAAACAATTTTTTATAAATTCATTTTTTTCAAAAAAAATACATGAAAATTAAAACTCAGAATGTCTAAAATCGTATTTTATTGCATATTTCGACGTTTTAGAGCGGTTTGAGTGCTTTTCTGGCAAAACTCATTTTAGCTAAAATACTTAATTTTCACACTTTTAAATAGAATTTCTATGCAATTGAAATTTATGGGAAAAGTAACAAAATTTTATGATTTTCTTTAGGAAGCTTACTCATAGGTATATTTTATCTAAAAAATAGTTTTCAAAATCTTGAAAATGCCTTAAATCGTCAAAAATGCAATAAATCAAGTTTTATAGCATTTTAATATTATAATTATTTACATATTTTAAATCCATTAAAATCTATAAAAATCAATATTTTTATAGAATATTTCATATTATTTTCGAAAATACATGAAACATTAAAAGCTCAGAAAATGTTAAAATCGATTTATGCATATTTCGACGTTTAGAGCGGTTTGATGCTTTCTGCAAAACTCATTTTCAGCTAAAATACTTGATTTTACACTTTTAAATAAATTTCTATGCAATTGAAATTTATGGAAAATAGCAATTTTATGATTTTCTTTAGGAAGCTTATCATAGGTATATTTTAAAACTAAAATAATTCAAAAATCATTGAAATGTTTAATTCAAAAATCAATAAAATCAATTTTATAGCATTTTTGAATATAAATAATTATTTAATATTTTATAAAATCCCATTTAAAATCTATATAAAATCAAATTTTATAGAAAATATTTTTATAAAATATTTTTAAATATACATAAACAATTAAAAATTCTAGAAAAATGTGCTAAAATCGATTATTGCATATTTCGACGTTTTAGAGCGGTTTAGTTTTTCTGCAAAACTCATTTTTAGCTAAAATACTTAATTTTCACACTTTTAAATAATTTCTACTGAATTGAAATTTATGGGAAAAGTAGAATTTTATATTTTCTTTAGAGTACTCATAGGTATATTTTATCAAAAAATAGTTTTCAAATCTGAAATGTAAATCGTCAAATGCAATAAAATCAAGTTTTATAGCATTTGAATATTATTAATTATTTACTATTTAAATCCATTAAAATCTATAAAATCAATATTTTTATAGAATATTTCATATTATTTCGAAAATACATGAAACATAAAAGCTGAAAATGTGCTAAAATCGATTTTATGCATATTTCGACGTTTTAAGGTTTGATGCTTTTCTGCAAAACTATTTAGCTAAAATTGATTTACACTTTAAATAAATTTCTATATTGAAATTTATGAAAAAAATTTATGTTTCTTGAAGCTCTAAGTATTTTATCTAAATTTCGAAAATCTGAATGCTAAATCTCAAACAATAAAATCAAGTTTTATAGCATTTGAATATTATTATTATATTTTTAAATTACTAGATAATCAAAAAGTTTCAAAACTTGAATGTTGAACTCAAAATCAAAAATAATTGCTAAAATCGTATTTTATTGCATATTTCGACGTTTTAGAGCGGTTTGAGTAATAAAAAGCTCAAAAATGTGCTAAATCATTTTATGGCATATTCGATTTTAGAGCGGTTTGATGTTTTCTGACAACCATTTTACTAAATACTTACATTTCACACTTTTAAATAGAATTTCTGCAATTGAAATTTATGGGAAAAGTAAGCAAATTTTAGATTTTCTTTAGAAGCTTACTCATAGGTATATTTTATCTAAAATAGTTTTCAAATCCTTGAAATGCCTAAATGTCAAAAATGCAATAAAATCAAGTTTTATAGCATTTTGAATATTATAATTATTTACATTTTAAAATCCATTAAAAATCTAAAAATCAATATTTTTATAGAATATTTATATTATTTTCAAATACATGAAACATAAAAGCTCAGAAAATGTGCTAAACATTTATTGCATATTTGACGTTTTGGTTTAGTGCTTCTCTGGCAAAACTCATTTTCAGCTAAAATATATTCATAGTATATTTTATCTAAAATAATATTAGAAAACTTGAAAATGCCAATGTCAAATGCAATAAAATCAAGTTTATAGCATTTTTGAATATTTATTAATTATTTACATATTTTAAATCCATTAAAAATCTATAAAATCAATATTTTTAAATATTTCATATTATTTTCGAAAATACTGAAACATAAAGCTCAAATCTAAAATCGATTTTGCATATTTCGACGTTTAGAGCGTTTGATGTTTTCTGCAAAACTATTTTAGCTAAAATACTTAATTTTCACACTTTTAAATAGAATTTCTGCAATTGAAATTTATGGGAAAAGTAAGCAAAATTTTATGATTTTCTTTAGGAAGCTTACTCATAGGTATATTTTATCTAAAATGTTTTCAAAATCCTTGAAAATGCCTAAATGTCAAAAATGCAATAAAATCAATTTATGCATTTGAATATTATTAATTATTTATATTTTAAAATCCCATTAAAAATCTATAAAATCAATATTTTATGAATATTATTATTTTCGAAAAATACATGAAACATTAAAAGCTCAGAAAAATGTGCAAATCGATTTTTCTATTTCGACGTTTTAGAGCGGTTTGATGTTTTCTGACAAACTCATTTAGCTAAAATACTTACATTTCACACTTTTAAATAGAATTTCTGCAATTGAAATTTATGGAAAAGTAAGCAAATTTTATTTTCTTTGAAGCTATCATAGGTATATTTTATCTAAAATAGTTTTCAAAATCTGAAATGCCTTAAATCTCAAATGCAATAAATAAGTTTTATAAATTTTAAATTATAATTATTACATATTTAAATCCATTAAAATCTATAAAAATCAATATTTTTATAGATATTTCATATTATTCGAAAATACATGAAACATTAAAAGCTCAGAAAAATGTAAAACGTATTTTTGCATATTTGACGTTTGCTTTTGTGCAAACTATTTTAGCTAAAATTTATTTCACACTTTAATAAATTTCTGCAATTGAAATTTATGGGAAAAGAAGCAAATTTTGATTTTCTTTGAGCTTACTCGGTATATTTTATCTAAAAATAGTCAAATCCTGAAATGCCTAATCGTCAAATGCAAATCGTTATTTTGAATATATTATTTATATTTTTAAATCCCATTAAAAATCTATAAAAATAATATTTTTATAGAATATTTCATATTATTTTCAAAACATGAAACATTAAAAGTCAGAAATGTGCTAAAATGTATTTTATTGCATATTTTGACGTTTTAAGCGGTTTGATGTTTCTGGAAACTCATTTTAGCTAAAATACTAATTTTTACCTAATAAATTTTCAGAAATTTATGAAGTAAAATAATTTTTTAAATTTTAAATATTATAATATTTACAATTTAAAATCCCATTAAAAATCATAAAATCAATATTTTGAATATTTATATATTAAATAAAAACATAAAAACTAAAATTAAAATTTTTATATTTTCGACGTTTTAGAGTTTGATGTTTTTGCAACCTTTTAGTAATTTTTTCACATAAATAAATTTCTATGAATTGAAATTTATGGAAGTAGCAATTTTATGATTTTCTTTAGTTACTAGTATATTTTATCTAAAATAGTTTTTCACAAAACTGAATGCATGTCAAAATCAATAAAATAAGTTTTATAGATTTAATATAAAATTATTTACATATTTAAATCCCATTAAATCTTAAAAATCAAATTTATAGAATATTTCATATTATTTTCGAAAAATGAAACATTAAAGCTCAGAAAAATGGCTAAAATCGATTTTATTGCATATTTGACGTTTTAAGGTTGATGTTTCCAAAACTATTTTTAGCTAAAATATATTCCTTTAGTTATATTTTGAAAATAAATTTGTTTTCAGAATACCTAGGATAACAAATGTCAAAAATCAATAAATCAAAATTAAACATTTTCTTTAATATTAAATATTTAATATTTTTAATCCATAAAAATCATAAAATTTTTAAAATATTTCATATTCGGTTTGATGTTTTCTGCAAACATTTTAGCTAAAATACTTAATTTTCACACTTTTAAATAGAATTTCTGCAATTGAAATTTATGGAAAAGTAAAAAATTTATGATTTTCTTGAAGCTTACTCATAGGTATATTTTATCTAAAAATAGTTTTCAAAAATCCTTGAAAATCCTAAATGTCAAAAAACAATAAAATCAAGTTTTATAGCATTTTGAATATTTATTAATTATTTACATATTTTTAAAAATCCCATTAAAAATCTATAAAAATCAATATTTTTATAGAATATTTCATATTATTTCGAAAATACATGAAAAAAAGCTCAGAAAAAAGTGCTAAAATCGTATTTTATTGCATATTTCGACGTTTTAGACAGTTTGAGTGCTTTTCTGGCAAAACTCATTTTCAGCTAAAATACCTAGATTTTCACACTTTAAATGAATTTCACTGAAATTGTTATGGGAAAAGTAAGCAAAATTTTATGATTTTCTTTTAGAGAATTACTTCATAGGTAAATTTTATCTAAAATAATAGTTTTCAGAAAATCCAAACGTCAAAATTTCAATAAAAACAAGTTTTATAGCATTTTTGAATATTTATTAATTATTTACATATTTTTAAAAATCCCATTAAAAATCTATAAAAATCAATATTTTTATAGAATATTTCATATTATTTTCGAAAAATACATGAAACATTAAAAAGCTCAGAAAAATATGCTAAAATCGCATTTTATGGCATATTTCGACGTTTTAGAGCGGTTTGATGCTTTTCTGACAAAACTCATTTTTAGCTAAAATACTTAGATTTTCACACTTTTAAATAGAATTTCTATTTCAATTGAAATTTATGGGAAAAGTAAGCAAAATTTTATGATTTTCTATTAGGAAGCTTACTCATAGGTATATTTTATCTAAAAAAAATAGTTTTTCAGAAAATCCGTGAAAATGCCTTGAATCGTCAAAAAATGCAATAAAATAACGTTGTATAGAATTTTTTATTATATATAAATTATTTACATATTTTTAAAAAATCCCATTAAAAATCTATAAAAATCAATATTTTCATAGAATATTTCATATTATTTTCGAAAAATACATGAAACATTAAAAAGCTCAGAAAAATGTGCTAAAATCGTATTTTATTGCATATTTCGACGTTTTAGAGCGGTTTGAGTGCTTTTCTGGCAAAACTCATTTTTCAGCTAAAATACTTAGATTTTCACACTTTTAAATAGAATTTCTACTGCAATTGAAATTTATGGGAAAAGTAAGCAAAATTTTATGATTTTCTTTTAGGAAGCTTACTCATAGCTATATTTTATCTAAAATAATAGTTTTTCAGAAAATCCTTGAAAATGCCTTAAATCGTCAAAAAATGCAATAAAATCAAGTTTTATAGCATTTTTGAATATTTATTAATTATTTACATAAAAAAAAACCCATTAAAAAAACTATAAAATAAAATTTTTTTAGAATATTTCATATTATTTTCGAAAATACATGAAACATTTGTAGAAAATGTGCTAAAATCGCATTTTATGGATATTTCGACGTTTTAGGCGGTTTTATGCTTTTTTGACAAAACTCATTTTTTTGCTAAAACATTGATTTTCACACTTTTAAATAGAATTTCTATTGCAATTGAAATTTATGGGGAAAAATAACAAAATTTTTGATTTTCTATTAGGGAAACTTTCTCATGGTATATTTTTAAAAAAAAAAAAGTTTTCAGAAAACTTTAAAATGCCTTAAATCGTCAAATTGCAATAAAATCAAGTTTTTTAGCATTTTTGAATATTTTTTTATATACATATTTTTAAAAAACCCATTAAAATCTATAAAAAACAATATTTTTATAGAATATTTCATATTATTTTCGAAAATACATGAAACATTAAAAGAAAAAATATCTAAATCGCATTTTGGCATATTTCGACGTTTTAGAGCGGTTTGATGCTTTTTTGACAAAAATCATTTTTAGCTAAAACACTTAGATTTTCACACTTTTAAATAAATTTCTATTCAATTGAAATTTTTGGGGAAAATAAGCAAAAAATTTTTTCGTTTTCTTTTAGGGAAACTTTCTTAAATATTTTATCTAAAAAAAAGTTTTTTCCCAAAATCCTTGGTTTTTAAATCAAAAAATGAATAAAATCAAGTTTTATAGCATTTTTTTAAAATTTATTAATTATGATTTTCTTTTGGAAGCACTCAAAAATATTTTATCTAAAAAAAAGTTTTCAGAAAATCTGGAAAATGCCTTAATCGTCAAA
>WNWK01048230.1:0-13633 GCA_009830355.1 Cherax destructor
CATGTTTGGGGTGCAATCTTTAACCCTACCTCTCCTTCTTAATGGGGGGGTTTGATCCTCCAGACCGTCAGAAAATATTGGCCTGTACCTGCACATTCTTGCTGGCTTCAGGGCGCATTAAGGACATATAATACGCAGTTATTAGTCTAACATCCTTCCACTTTGGTCGAGGTTCCTTCTCCGAGCGTTGGACGGCAGGGCTCGATCCGGCGTATGCTGTCAGTGGCCCTATAAAACCCCAACAACAACAACAAGTTGTTGTCTTCAGTGTGAATGCAACTGGCTGCCACCTGGGGTTTGGAAGTTAGTGTCGCCAAGTCCCGGCTCTTATGTTTTACTAGACGACGACTCTCTACTCTTCCATCTGTTTCATTGGGTCAGACTCCACTCCCTTTGGTCTCTTCTCATAGATGGTTGGGTGTCACTTTGGATGCACCACTCTTGACGTGGAGGAAACACATAATAGCCCTCCACCTCTCATGTGCACGCCGCACTGCACTCATGCGCCGAATCTCTGGCACCAAGTGGGGGGCGGATCGAGACCTCCTCTTTAAATTTTATACAGCTATGGTTCGCAGCAAACTCACCTATGCGAGTGAGGTGTATGGCTCGGCTTCTCCCTCCTCTCTTCACCGCCTGGATGTTCTACAGAATTCTGCCATCCGCAGTATGCTGGGGGCGTTCCCCTCTACTCCCATTGCAGCTTTGGAAGCAGAGTCTGGGATAGTCCCCCTCTCGTCAATGAGAATGGCAAGGAACTGCTTACGGCTCCATCATATGGCCTCTCTGCCCTGTACTCACTCATGCTGCCTCTCCCAACGAGTGTGGGAGGCAGCCTCCGTCCCCCCACGTCTGGTTCAGCTTTCTTTTGTGGCCAGGGCCCAATGTTCCTTGACCTACCTTTCACTCCCTGCACCAGTGGTCACTCTGCACGGACTGTTCTCCGAGCGGCCTTGCACATGTTTGGGGTGCAATCTTTAACCCTACCTCTCCTTCTTAATGGGGAGGGGTTTGATCCTCCAGACCGTCAGGAAATATTGGCCTGTACCTGCACATTCTTGCTGGCTTCAGGGCACATTAAGGACATATAATACGTAGTTATTATTCTAACATCCTTCCATTTTGGCTGAGGTTCCTTCTCCGAGCGTTGGACGGCAGGGCTCGATACGGCGTATGCTCTCAGTGGCCCTATAAAACTCCAACGAAGAAGAACTGTGGTTGAGACTGCTCTTAACACCAGCGGTAACATTGGTTATTATTGCCTTGGGATTAGGTCAGTATGGTAGTACTAGTTTGTCTTCATCTGGGGAATTTGTTTGTTGTTCTTCGTGGTTCCTTGTGTTCTTGAAATAAATTACTAGATTTATAAAATTAACTGGTATGCCGAGAATGAATAAGCAACTTTATATACATGGTACATTGCATAATTTTAGATGCTTACAGTTGTCTTGTGTAATATCGTGTAAGTAATTTTTGATATCCAAGAAAACTCACACTGACTTATTTCCATTGGAGTCTTTGTATTACCTAACAATTAGATGATGTAGAAATCAGTTATGATCATTGACAATTAAACAAAATAAGCAATAAATCAATTATGCAGAAATGAAAAAGGCCAGGAAAACTCTCTGAAATTTTGGGCTCTAGAAAACTGTCTAGAAACAGAGAGATTAACTTAGTGAAACCAGACGAACCACACATACAGCCACTGCCAACAAGCTTAATGTCTTATTTTCTACTATAGGATCAAAACTAGCAAGCAAAATCCCAAACGCAAATACTCAGCCACAAGACTATCTCATTGGTAATTGCCCACATACTATATATATAGCACCAACAAATCCTGCTAAAGTCTCACTAATAATTAAAACATTAAAAAAACGAGGCAGGAGACCTAAATAACTTGCCACCAATCATGTATAAAAAAGTAACTCGATGTGCTGTCCCCCATTATTGCGACACTATTTAACAAATCTGTTGAATCTTCAACATTCCTGTTATGGTTGTAGGTTAATGAAAGCCGGAGTAAAAATAACAAGTGTACTTCCAAGGACCAGCTCCATAACAACACAGCTATAAATGAATGAACATAACAAACATAGTATTTAATCTTCTCACTGCTCCCAACACCGTACATTCCTCCTTTTCTAAATTACATTATATCATCACAACAGGTGGAATGGTTACCATATAAAATTTAGCCCATCATCCAACTATGTACTTATAAATCCAACCTATCTGGAGGTTTGACAACTCTTCTGGAACGACGGAGAGATGAAGAGTTTGCACTGTCCTGAGGTGCCACCTCTTCTCTTACGCTTCTGTATTCCTTACAAACCTCCCAGGAGGTTCTTCCTGCATGCTAACCTGATCCTTAAGTTTATTGCCACTATTATCTATTGTGGGCAGTTCCTCTAAACCACTCCTTACAGCTTCTGATACTGTTGGAATCAATGGTTGCTTTTCACTCCTAAACCATGGCATGAGTTGATCTATATGCCTTTTCCATATCATATTACCAAAACCTCTAATTAACACTTTGTAATTCCTAACCCCTAATACCTCCACAATCTTTCCTTCTATCCAAGGGTCACCTTTCCCAAAATTTCTTGCATACACAGAATCATCATCTTTAAATTGCTTCACCTCTCCTTGAAGTTCACCAGCAGGCATCTTAGGCAATGAATTGTCTTCTTTAACATGACATTTAACAGCCAATACAGGGACTTCAAAATTCCTATGAAACATCATTTCTGCTGGTGTCTTATTAGTGGAGGAATGAACAGTTTTCCTATGGTTATATAAGAACCTACATACTAATGTGGTATTGAGAGATCCTTTTGTAAATTTGTGTAATCCTTCAATGTCCTTACTGCTCTCTCTGCCAGACCATTTGATGATGGATGGTATGGGGCTGGAGTAACATATTCAATACTATTCTTACTAAAGAAGGCTTCCAGCTCTTGTGTTACAAAGTATGCAGCATTATCTGACACAACTATGTCTGGTAACCCAAAATTACAAAAGGATTTCCTCAGTAACTAAGTAGTAACTGTGGATGTCATGGAACTAGTTGTTAATAATAATAATAATAATAATAATAATAATAATAATAATTTTATTTTGACATGATACAAGGTTGTACTACATAGTTCTAGGTATACATGAGGTGTCCATGGCAAAAGCCCCTAATATGCTGAGCATTGTGGGCATTCTTGAAATTAATTAACAGTAGACTACATGGTAAAAAATTTTGGTTGATAATTTACAAAATAAGTATAATTGTGTATTTAGGTTGTGAAATTTGAATATAAGTTGGACATAATAATTTGTTAATTGCAGCAATACAATTAATTAAATCAGATCACAAATTAAAACAATTAGTTGTGTTGCAAGTACAGTTTATATGTTCATTAGATAAGTTACACAGAGTACAAGAGAGTGGATTATTTTATTTGTTAGTGCTATAGAAGCAGAGTTAGCTCAGTATGCATTATTTATGACAGGTTTTTACATTTAAGTGATTAATCAACTTTGTTGGTAATGTTGAATATTGTGCACTTAGGTTTGGGTGAGAAGGTGGTTTTTTAGCAGCGCTTTGAATTGAGGTACAGGCAGGGTTTCTTTGGCAATCACAGGTAATGAATTCCAAATTTTCGGGCCTTTAATGTGCATTGAGTTTTTGCATAGTGTTAGATAGACACT
The DNA here is from genome assembly GCA_009830355.1 of Cherax destructor. Classification (NCBI taxonomy): domain Eukaryota; kingdom Metazoa; phylum Arthropoda; class Malacostraca; order Decapoda; family Parastacidae; genus Cherax; species Cherax destructor. The sequence continues at coordinate 3,706 of WNWK01048230.1, forward strand.
GGGAACATCGAGGAGTGATCTGTGTCTTGTGTTATGGTCATGTGTCCTGTTAAGGTTGGTAAGGAGAAGTTTGAGTGGTGGGTTAATATTTGAGTTTAGTGTTCTATGTATGTAATAGGCACAGTAAAAAGTATGGATGTTTTGTATGGTGAGTAAGTTTAGAGTTTTGAATAATGGTGGAGTATGTTGTCTGGAGTGTGAATTTGTTATCATTCTAACTGCAGCTTTTTGTTGTGTTATTAATGGTCTGGGATGAGTTATTGTTGTTTAGCCTCATTCGCAGATTCCATAGGTGAGGTAGGGGTAAATGAGTGTGTGATATAGGGTAAGGAGAGCTGGTTGTGGAACATAGTACCGTATCTTGGACAGTATTCCCACGGTCTTGGAGACTTTCTTGGAAATTTGTTGTATATGTGTCTGAAATTTGAGGCCACTGTCAAGATGGATTCCTAAGAATTTTCCCTCTGTGAGTTTTGTAATAAAAGACCCATTTATCATTATGTTAAGTGGTACATTTGTAGCTCTGTTTCCAAACAGAATGAAATTGGTTTTATCAATATTGAGAGTAAGTTTGTTAGTCATCATCCAGGTAGATATTTTCTGCAATTCAGCATTTACAGTGTTGGCTAGTATGTCTGGGCTTGGGTGAGAGAAAACGTATGTTGTGTCATCTACAAATTGTATGGGTTTGAGTAATTGAGATGCATTTGGTAGGTCGTTAATGTAAATGAGAAAGAGAAGTGGGCCAAGAACACTTCCCTGTGGGACACCAACTGATGCCAAGCCCATGTTGACACTTTACAGATCGCTTGTTCTATCTAGGCTGGAATATTGCTGCACACTAACTGCACCTTTCAAGGCGGGTGAAACTGCTGACCTTGAAAATGTGCAGAGAACCTTCACAGCACGCATAACTGCAATAAACCACCTCAATTACTGGGAACGCTTGAAGTTCCTAAACCTGTACTCTCTAGAACGCAGGCGGGAGAGATACATTATTATATACAGTGGTACCTCGAGTTACGATGGTCCCCAAAATCGCCCTTTTATGTAAGTTTATTTTTTTAAATGCTTTTGTAAGTATATTTTTGGGGGTGTAAAAGGACTAGTCTATTTTACATTATTCCTTATGGGGATAAATTCGTTTGGTAATGGCACTTGAACAGCATTCTCGAACGAAAAAATATCGTAACTCGAGGTACCACTGTACACATGGAAAATTCTCGAGGGATTAGTACCAAACTTGCACACGAGAGTCACTCCCTACGAAAGCAAAAGACTCGGCAGGCGATGTAACATCCCCCCAATGAAGAGCAGGGGTGCCACTAGCACGTTGAGGGACAACACAATAAGTGTCAGGGGCCCAAGATTGTTCAACTGCCTCCCAGCATACAGTAGGGCCCCACTTATACGGCAGGTTAGGTTCCAGGCTAGTGCCTTAAAGCAGACATCGCCGAAAAGCAGAACGCCATTTTTTTCCACTTCTAAATGCAAATAAATGCCAGACAACAAGCTTACATTAACTTATATTAAGTTAGCAATAGCACTAGGCATTAAAAAACACAATAAAAAGTAAGATACTCACAGAGTACACTTATTACTTACTTAAAATAAGTCTGTGAACCAATTTATGAAAAGATCAGTAGTCATCCAGGCTTTTGAATTGGATTTTTAATAAACAGGGAGGCTACCTTTTGCATAGTTCTTTAGGGCCCTAGGATTCTCTGAGTGATAAATTATCATAGGTTTTAACTTGCAATCCCCAGTAGCATTAGCTCCTAGCAAGAGTGTTAGTTGAAGACTCAGATGAGTCAAAGGGATGTTAGGAAGCATTTCTTCAGCCATAGAGTAGTCAGGAAGTGTAATACATATGTAGTTGGCAAGTGATGTAGTGGAGGCAGGAACCATACATAGCTTTAAGACGAGGTATGATAAAGATCATGGAGCAGGGAGAGAGAGGACCTAGTAGCGGTCAGTGAAGAGCCGGGGCCAGGAGCTAAGTCTCGACCCCTGCAACCACAATTAGGTGAGTACACTCTTGGGTTATCCTGGGTTCTCTACACATATGCTGCTATATGTAACTGTATTTGATGGCTATCTCAGCGATCAACATATACAGTGGTACCCGACTTACGATGGTCCCCAAACACACCTTTTATGTAAGTTTATTTTTAAATTCTTTTGTAAGTGTAATTTTGGGGGTCTAAACAGACTAGTCTATTTTACATCATTTCTTAAGGAGATAAATTCGTTTGGTAATGGCACTTGAACAGCATTCTGGAATGAAAAAATATCGTAAGTCGGGGTACCACTGTACCTTGTTAGTAAGTTCATTCAGGTATACACAAATAGTTACATAGATTATCATACATAGCAAATATCGTAGACAACCCAGGATAACCCAAAAAGTCAGTTCACTGAGTTTAATCATTTCTAACTTGGCACTTAAAGTAAGAGGCTTACGACTCCTCTTTTTATCACAACTAAGATTAGACGCCATAGTCAATGAGAGCCAACTAGTAAACGAAAGAGTAAACGAGAGAGAAACGAGATACGGAGTTCAGACAAGGTAAAAAACAAACTGAACAGGTAGTGGGCGATCACTCGGTCAGGCTGAAATGAATGCGATTATACGTGTCCACTTTTAGTTCATTCACATACGTTTGTAAGACTTTTACCTCAAAATAATTTTTTTTTATTATAATAATAATTACCTCACAATACAAATACTCTTACATTGTGTACAAGTTAGTACAAAATAAACAAACAGCAACACTCCCATTCTCATGCAACACACTATTTTTAGAGTTAATGATAGTATTACCATTATTATTATCATAATAAAAATAAGTGCTAAACCCACAAGGGTCGTGAATAACTATATAGAGGGAAGGCATATGAAAGGAATATTTTTCTACAGTTATCCTCAATGTTTGACTAGAGAAAACGTAATTCTTCCGACTCTACAAAGTCGCTTGGTAAACAAATATCATATTTGTCAATTTTTATTCTGTGGGTGTATGTATCATGTTTATATGCTATGTAACGTGTTTTTTAAATTATTTTGAAGAAAATATCATAGATGAATTAATGAAAATGTCTATATTAACGTAAAATAAGACATTTAATGTGCGCAAGAGTGATTATTATTAGTATTACGTAATGTTTTCCCTCCGCCCGGCAACACCATAGCATATAAACAGCATGTTTATATGCTATGTAACATGTTTCTTATATAATTTTGAAGAAAAAAATCATAGATGGATTAATGAAAATGTCTATATTAACATAAAATAAGACATTTAATGTGCGCAAGAGTGATTATTATTAGTATTATGTAATGTTTTCCCTCCGCCCGGCAACACCATAGCATATAAACAGCATGTTTATATGCTATGTAACATGTTTCTTATATAATTTTGAAGAAAAAAATCATAGATGGATTAATGAAAATGTCTATATTAACATAAAATAAGACATTTAATGTGCGCAAGAGTGATTATTATTAGTATTACGTAATGTTTTCCCTCCGCCCGGCAACCACACCTATATAGCATATAAACAGCATGTTTATATGCAATGTAACGTGTTTCTCATATAATTTTGAAGAATATATCATAGATGGATTAATGAAAATATCTATATTGACGTAAAATTGGACATAATAGAGATGTGCTCACGGAAAATGTAAACAAACCGGGTGGCGCGCGCCGTATCTGAAAGACGCTCGCCGTATACAAAAGTTTTGGTCATAATTTGAACTCGCCGTATGAACGGAACGCCGAAAGACGAAACGCTGAAAAGCGGGGCCCTACTGTACATCAGGAGGATTAACAACAAACCCCTGGCTGTCTTCAAGCAGGCACTGGACAGGCACCTAAAGTCGGTACCTGACCAGCCAGGCTGTGGTTCGTACGTTGGACTGCGTGCGGCCAGCAGTAACAGCCTGGTTGATCAGGCTCTGGTCCAACATGAGGCCTGGTCACGGACCGGGCCGCGGGCGTTGACCCCTGGAATTCTCTCCAGGTAAACTCCAGGTAATAGTTTGCGTGGTAGAGCTAGCTCCATTTGTGTACACATATTGTCTTCTGTTGCTAAGGTATGATTTTAGGTAGTTGAGGGAGTGCCCTCTTATACCATAGTGTGATAATTTTAGGTGTAGCAGATCATGGTCAACTATATCAAAAGCTTTACATAAATCAATGAAGATTCCCAATGGAATTTCTTTTTTCTCAAGAGCGGTGTAAATTATTTCTAACATGTGTATAATAGCATCATTTGTATTTTTATTAGGCCTGAATCCAAACTGACAGTGGTTGAGTACGTTGTGGGAGATGAGGTAGGAATATATCTGCCTATGAATTAATTTTTCAAAGATTTTGGAGAGAAGGGGTAAGTTAGATATCGGCCTATAGTTATTCAGGTCTGTTTGATCTCCTTTATGTATTGGAGTAACCTCGCTATTTTGAGTATTGATTGGAAGGTAGAGGATTCGATGGATTTGTTAAAGAGTGTTGCAATAATTGGTGAGAGAACTTGAGAAGCTTTTTGTATATAAAAGGTGGTAAGTTATTTAGATCTCCTGCTTTGTTTTTTAATGTGTTAATTATAAGTGAGACTTCTATTGGGTTGGTCGGGGCTAAGAATAGTGTGTTTGGATAGGTGCTAGTGAGATAGTCGTTAGGTGGAGTGTTTGAACTTGGAATTTTGCTTGCCAGCTGTTTTCGTATGGTGGAGAAGAAATCATTAAGTCTGTTTGATGTTTCAGTAGGTGGGAGTAGTGGTTCATCTGGTTTTGTTAGTTTGATTGTTCTGTTAGTGGATATCTTTTTAGTTCCTAGAATTTCAGATAGGGTTTTCCAGGTCTTTTTTATATCACCAGTAATCATCAGTAATCATCTGTTCTCATAGTACAATTTTTTGACCTTCTTATCAGGCTCGTTAGGTTTGATGAGTAACGTTTTGTTTGTTCTCTTGTTATTTGACTCATTCTGTACTGTTTTTCATATAGGTGTTTTATATTAATAGATTTGAGAATGCTGGGTGTTAGCCAGGGGCTGTTTAGTCTTTTAGCTGTGATCTGTTTAGTTTTTTTTAGGCCAATGCTTATTATAGAGGTATTGGGTCTTTTTTAGAAAATTGTTAATACATATGTCAGTATCTATATAGTTGTCTATCTCTGTTTGCCAGTCAATGTCTGTCATAGCTGTTTGAAGTTATTAATAGCTGTCTCATTATGTAGTCTGAAGGTAACTTTAGTAGTCTCTAGGGGTAATTTATCGAGGTTGTTTATGAGAAAGGTAGGGTAGTGGTCTGTGGTATTGTCTGTGATTATGCCTGATTTTAAAGGGGATATGGTGTTAGTCCAGATGTGGTCTAATAGGGAGGCACAAGACTCAGAGATTCTTGTAGGTTTTGTTACTGTCGGTAGCAGCAAGCAGTTGCTCATAGTGTTTGTGAATTCAGTTACTTGTGGGTCCTGATCTTGTAGGAGGTTTATATTGAAGTCTCCTGTGAGGATTAAGTGGTCTTTGTTCTTGTGTGCATCAGTAATCATACTTCCTAATTTTCACTAAATTGTTTAATATTTGACTGTTGTAATCTATAGATGTTTATCACTTTGAGAGGTTTTTGTAGGTATTTGGATTTAAACTTGGCTATTATATATTCTCCATGTTCATCTCTTGTGCAAGTATTGTTGATACATTCAAGCTGGTCTGAATAGAGTATAGCTGTGCCACCTCCTTGTTGGTCTGGCCTACAATTGTGAATGGCTGTGTAACCAGGAATGGCATAGATATCTGTAGTATTAGGCTTTAGCCAGGTTTCAGTGAGCAATGATAGACACATTGGCCTGTAGTGAGTTTAATAATGCAGTGAGGTCGTCAAAATGTTTGCTTAAAGATCAGACATTGTAGTTAAAGATAGATATGTTATTGTTGGTTTGAATAGTGTTTTTGCCTGTTCTGCTGTGTAGTAATTACAGTTATTGTTAGGTTCGTGTGAGTCATTTAATAAGAGGTTGATATCAGGATCAATGTTTGGAATCATAAGATTTAGTGTGATTCTATAATTAAACTTAAAAATAGAACAATGTAAGTAGACTTAAGAATAGGACAATGCAAAGGATTTTTTGGCACGTGAATTAGTACGTTAGATATGTTTACAAAAATGAATAAATGAACTATGGTAGTCAATTTACAGCTAAAAATAATCTAAGACACTATAGCACCTGGTGAGCACCTGAGTGAGTTAATTGAATTAACAAATGTTTATATATGAGTGTGAATCTAAAACAAGACTTAAGAACAGTGAATGATCCTAAACTTAATAATATGATACCTGATGAATTAAATTTACTAGCTATTGGATTAACACACTTTTGCTTGGCACGTGAATTTGTACTTTAGTTATTTTTACAAATGCAAGTAAATGAACTGTGGTAGTTATTCTAAAGCTAAAAATAATGGAGCCAGGGAATATAATGGCAAACAATGAAAATAAAACAATGTAGCACTTGAGTTAGCACCTTAATTATTTAAACAAAATAATATAATAACTGTGGTAGTTAGTTAACTCTAAAATAAAGAATTAGGGAATATAATAGTAAACAATGAGACTAAAATACTTTAGCACCTGAATTAGCACCTTAATTATTTTTTAAAGCTTAGAGTAAAGGAGTTTTTCTGAATGAAAGGACTAAATTAGATGGACAAATAGTAAATATGATATAAAATTAATTTAGACGAAGACTTGATTTATAGCACAAAGTTTAAGCAAATAATAGCACTAAAAAAGGTACATAGTATATGAGGTAGTTGGTACTAGCTAAATAAAGTTAGTACAAAGAATTGCACAAAATTAGTGGAAAATCTAATACACCAACGTATTAAGCGTTGAGGACACCTGGCTAATCAGTAATGGTAATGCCCCGCTTGTCTAAGGAAGTTGGAAATTTTAAAAAGAACCCCCAAAAAACCAAAAATTTTCCCCCCAACGGCCCTTTAAATCTTTCCTCTGACCATGGTTTCCCAGTGCGGGCCAAGATAGGACGGGGATGAAAATTTGGGCCAAATTTGAAAACAAATCAGACAATTTTTGCCTTCTGAAAACTTGGTATTTTGGCCCACCGCCCACTCCTTTTTGCTTTATAGCATTGATACCATTATGACCCATTGCAAATTTCTTACATTTAAATTTTTTAAAAAAACCCTTTTCCCATACAATAATACATCATCATGAATAAAAGTCGTCTGATTTGACTGAATTATAGTCGAAAAAATACACTGTTCTTACCCCCCATATTTAACATTATTTACTACTTTGGAAATAACATCTACCCAGTTTCCTCTTTGTTTTGTAAAAAAGATATACAGTCCAAAATCCTTACAAAAGCACTTAAAAAATCACTTACATAATTGTTCGAATTTGGGCAGTAAAAACGGGGGGGCCCTGTTTTTTGAAAACTGGGGAAATCTACTAATCTTACATTTCCAAGGTGTACCTGTTCCCCAAGCTGTGATTTCAATAGGTAATCTACAATGCATCTGCAATAACATTGTTCTTGCCAGTAACAATTCATAACCCCTACTGAGCTAATAACAGCCCCAAAGCTGAATTCTGGCTTTGCTTTTTCTGGAATATTTTTTTCCTTTTCCCCAAAAAAACCCGAATAGTTTATGATTTGGACAAAAACTTCCCCCTAGAAAAAAAAATCTGAATTTCTTAACAGCATACACAAAGCTAGATTTCTTTACCCCAAATTGAGAATAATTCTGTTCTGCTGGAGAAAGTTTCTTCACAAAATATACCCGGTTTTTTTCCGGCCAATTCCTGGAGTAAACACATCCAACACCCGAGGAAGAACAACCTCAATTTTTAACAGATGCTCTCTTGTAAAAAATTGTCTACAAAGCTGAACACACTAATTGTTTTTAAAACCCTTTAACAGCCCCCCCTTCCACTGAAAAACCCCTAAAAGTAGCCCCTTTTTTTTAAAAATCATAAATGGGAAAAAAAACGTTTTTTTAAAATTTACAATAATATGCCCTCCCCACAAAGGGGCTTTCGGCTCAGGTGAAAATAAATTCCAAAAACCTCAATCTTCTTAGAAAAGGTTTAATACCTTTCCCGTTTCCTCCCCCCATATTCAATAATCTGGTTTCAACCCTGACATTCTTTTCAGTACTACATTATCTCTGTAAAATACTAGTGAAAGGGGAAAAGGGCTGGGATTGATGGGATAAAGATAAAATGTTAAAAAGGAGGTGGGGTATATTTTTTAAGTGGTTGTGTTTTTATTTAATAAATGTAGGGAAAGGGGGGGAGTACCTGGGATTGGCAGAGGGCATGCATAATTCCCCCTTTTTATAAAGGAAAGGGGGGGCAAAAAGGGGAAAAATTTGGGGAATAAGTCTGTTGGTATACCTGGTAAAGTGTATGGAAAATTATTTTGAAAGAATTAGGGTAAGGCAGAGGGGAAATGGCGGATGAACAAGGAGGCTTTGGAAGGGTGGGGGTTGGGGGGGAAGTGTTTGCAGTGAAACATATCGTAGGGGAACAATATTTAGATAAGGGAAAAGAGGTGTTTGTGACATTTATGGATTGGAAAAGGCATAGTGGGGGAAAAGGGGGCAATGTGGGGGGATGTTGCAAATGTGGAATAGGGGAGGTTATTTATCTTGTGGGGTTGAATAAAAAGGTAGACAAGGATAAACCCGTGGGGGGGTGGGGGATATTCAGGCTGGGGGATCCCCCTCGTCTGTCCCCCTTTTTTGACCTAGGGGAGGCGAGGCCTCTGGCCGTAGTACCCACAAGGGCGGGGCTTCTGACATCACAAGTAACAGGGGGCTCATGTAACGTTGGGGTTACTTTTTTACAATTTATTTGGGGGGTTGAGAGAAAAAAGGTAGAAAAGGAAAACCCCGGGGGGGTGGGGGTATATTCACGAGTCGGAGGAGGAGTCCCGGCCTTTCCGCTTTATGTGGGGGTAGGGTGGGGCGGGCCTCGCGAGCACCCAAAGGTGCGGGGGGTTCATTCCAAAATAAAAGGGAGCGTACATGTAACGTCGGGGTTACTATCAATACACTACCAAAATGTTCATTACTGACCAAGTTGGCCAGTTGTATGATGTTTGGCAATAGAAATCTATATAACGCGGGGGCCCGGGGTAATCTATCAATAGTAAATACTTAAACCTAGAACTAAAAAAAAATTATAACAGGCTTAATAGTATAGTGACTCATCACTATCACCTTTTGGTTAATTTCTTAAAAATTTTAATGGATCTTAATAAAACATTTATATACGTGGTACCCAAATTACGATATTTTTTTAAATGCTGTTCAAGTGCCATTCCAAAATTTACCCCCAAAGGAATAATGTAAAATAGACTAGCCTTTTAAAAAAAAATTACAAAAGCATTTAAAAAAAAAAAATTACATAAAAAGGGGTTTTGGGGGCCTGTAACTCTCCACTGTTAATATATTACAAATTTCAAAATTTTATCGATCAAGTATTTGGCTCTGGGTTTGAGGAAGGATAAATATTTTAAAAAAGAAAAATTTCGAACAAAGAGACTCATAGCAGGCCCCTGTTAAAACCAGAACCGGAGGAAAAAAACACACACAAAAAAAAAATTTTAGATATTGAAATCCTAACAAAAAAAAACAATTTCTCAACTCAACATCTAATTATCAGTTTTTTTAACCCCCTCTGCTAGGGTAAGATTTTATGCAGAATGGTTTCATCTCTGGGTGGATAAATCTTTTGCTATTGGCCTCTCCTGGTTGATTACTTTTACATGGGTATTTAAAAAAAATTGGGGTTTCAATACTTGTTTAAAAGGGAACGACAATCAGGTTTTCCTCTGACTCACTACTAGAAGTTGAATAAGGGGCAGCGGTTTATTTTAGTCACCAGTCTGGTT
>WNWK01048231.1:0-13633 GCA_009830355.1 Cherax destructor
CAGAATATTTGTCAACCCAATTTTAAAGCTACCCAAGAAATAAGCTTTGATAATTCTATTTACTCATGTGCGAGTCCCACTCAAATCCAAACCCTCACTATGAATTTATCCAATCTAAATTTGAAACTACCCAAGGTCCTAGCTTCAATAACCCTACTAGGCAGACTGTTCCACTCATCAACTACCCTATTTCCAAACCAATACTTTCCATTCCTTTCTAAATCTAAACTTATCTAACTTGAATCCATTATTGCGGGTTCTCTCGGGAGAGATATCCTCAAGACATTATTTATATCCCCTTGTTAATACTCATTTTCCATTGATACCTCGATCATGTCTCCTCATTCTACGTCTTACAAGTGAATATAATTTTAGGGTCTCAATCTTTCTTCATACGGAAGATTTCTAATGCTATATATAATTTAGTCATTCTACGCTGAATCTTTTCTAACGAATTAATGTCCATTCTGTAATATGGAGACCAGAACTGAGCTGCATAATCTAGGTGAGGCCTTACTAATGATGTATAAAGCTGTAATATACCTCTAAACTTCTGTTGCTTACACTTCTTGGATATAAATCCCAGTAATCTGTTAGCCTTATTACGTACGCTTAGGCACTGCTGTCTTGGTTTAAGGTTGCTGCTTACCATAACCCCAAGTCCTTCTCTGCAATCTGTATGGCTAAGTTCTACGTTATTTAACTTATAAGTGCTTGGGTTATGGACACTCCCGAGCTTCAGAACCTTGATTAATCTACATTGGACTGCATCTGCCACTTTTCTGACCACGAATTAAGTTTGTCTAAATCTTCCTGAAGTTCTATGACATCTATGTTTGAATCAATTATCCTACCTATCTTCTTTCGTCGCGAATTTGCTCATATCACTAGTAATTCCCTCATCAAGGTCATTGATATATATTATAAATAACAATGGGCCTAAGATAAATAACAATGGGCCTAAGATAAATAACAATGGGCCTAATAAATAACAATGGGCCTAATAAATAACAATGGGCCTAAATAAATAACAATGGGCCTAATAAATAACAATGGGCCTAAATAAATAACAATGGGCCTAAATAAATAACAATGGGCCTTCTCTATTCCAACCTCCTACAGAAATATTTGTCTAACCTATTTTTATACTACCCAAGTAATTGTCTTTATCACCTTTTACCATGTGCAAGTTGAATGTTCTACCTTATTGTATTACTACTACTACTACAACTTATATCACTAGCACCACTAGTATTACACCTCACTCTGAGCCTATATATACCCTGTGTGTCCATGCATTGTTTGTAACGGCTTGACAAAGCTCCTGGAGAGCGAAACGTTGCCACAATAAAATGTCACATTAGTTGCATTTGTGTCCTTTTACTTAACATATTGTCGGAATTCTACAAATATTAATACTATATGATATTGTTTATTTGCATTTTAGTAAAGCCTGTTCTTATGGAACAGTTTGACAAGTATGACTAATGAAGCTAAACCTTGGAGTTTCAAGTTTATTGGGTCTTGTAAATGTCTTAATAAGGTTATTCAAGCTCATTACTTGGGTAACATTGGAAATGGGTTGGGCGTTTGCATTTGAGAAGGACCTGTCTTTTATGGCCTCTTGTCTCAATCAGTCACCTACACGTTTGCATCTTACCTCATGTCACTGTTCTCTATAAATAGTCTGGGTGGAAAGATCCGTCATTATTAACCATCCTTTGCAAAGCGTGACAGTATCCTCTCCTTAATCTCATCATTCATACATAATCGTTCTCGTGTTATTACGATTTCGTGGTCGTTCTCGTGCTTCATGTCCCAGGAAAGCAGTCATCATCAAATAATGGAAGTTAGACAAAATACCTGCAGTATATCCGAGCAAGATGTACTTATGCTGTTGGAAAAGATAAAGAAGAAGAGGAGCAGCTGATTATTGAATTACGAGACCACCCCAAACAATTAGCCTACGAAAAGATTCAACTTGCACTACTTTATGTACGACATATTGCATCGTGGATAGGAAAGATGTCTTTCCAGTTGACAGGTGTTTGGGAGGAAATCCTATGGACCTTGGTCAGTCTTGTGGCACATTGGCGAGAAAGTAAGTTCAGATTTGACGCTCAAGATTGGAATATTGTGAACATAAGAACATAAGAACATAAGAAAGGAGGAACACTGCAGCAGGCCTGTTGGCCCATACTAGGCAAGTCCTTCACAATCCGTCCCACTAACAGAATATTTGCTCAACCCAATTTTCAATGCTACCCAAGAAATAAGCTTTGACAATTCTACCCACTCATGCGCGAGTCCCACTCAAATCCAACCCCTCTCACTCATGAATTTATCCAACCTAAATTTGAAACTACCCAAGGTCCTAGCTTCAATAACCCTACTAGTGGTGGATGAAAGGGTAGATAGGGTATGTTTGAGGATGAGAAAGATGGTTAGAATCGTCGGGGGGGTTGAGGTGACGGGTGACTCAAGCGATGTATGTCAGATCTGTCTGTGACTCGATAAAGCCCAGGTGCTTCAGCTCCTTCAGGTCCCTGGTGATGGACCAGTTGCTTCGGCTCCTTCAGTGCCCTGGTGATGGACCGGGTGTTTCGGCTCCTTCAGTGTCCTGGTGATGGACCAAGTGCTTCGGCTCCTTCAGTGCCCTGGTGATGGACCAGGTGCTTCGGTTCCTTCAGTGCCCTGGTGATGGACCAGGTGCTTCGGCTCCTTCAGTGCCCTGGTGATGGACCAGGTGCTTCGGCTCCTTCAGTGCCCTGGTGATGGACCGGGTGCTTCGGCTCCTTCAGTGCCCTGGTGATGGACCAGGTGCTTCGGCTCCTTAAGAACATATGAACATAAGAAAGGAGGAACACTGCAGCAGGCCTGTTGGCCTATACTAGGCAGGTCCTTCACAATCCGTCCCACTAACAGAATATTTGCTCAACCCAATTTTCAATGCTACCCAAGAAATAAGCTTTGACAATTCTACCCACTCATGTGCGAGTCCCACTCAAATCCAACCCCTCTCACTCATGAATTTATCCAACCTAAATTTGAAACTACCCAAGGTCCTAGCTTCAATAACCCTACTAGGCAGACTGTTCCACTCATCAACTACCCTATTTCCAAACCAATACTTTCCTATATCCTTTCTAAATCTAAACTTATCTAACTTGAATCCATTATTGCGGGTTCTCTCTTGGAGAGATATCCTCAAGACCTTATTTATATCCCCTTTGTTAATACCCATTTTCCACTTGTATACCTCGATCATGTCTCCCCTCATTCTACGTCTTACAAGTGAATGTAATTTTAGGGTCTTCAATCTTTCTTCGTAAGGAAGATTTCTAATGCTATGTATTAATTTAGTCATTCTACGCTGAATGTTTTCTAGCGAATTTATGTCCATTCTGTAATATGGAGACCAGAACTGAGCTGCGTAATCTAGGTGAGGCCTTACTAATGATGTATAAAGCTGTAATATAACCTCTGGACTTCTGTTTAACACTTCTTGATATAAATCCCAGTAATCTATTTGCCTTATTACGTACGCTTAGGCATTGCTGTCTTGGTTTAAGGTTGCTGCTTACCATCACCCCCAAGTCCTTCTCGCAATCTGTATGGCTAAGTTCTACGTTATTTAACTTATAAGTGCTTGGGTTATGGACACTCCGAGCTTCAGAACCTTGCATTTATCTACATTGAACTGCATCTGCCACTTTTCTGACCACGAATTAAGTTTGTCTAAATCTTCCTGAAGTTCTATGACATCTATGTTTGAATCAATTATCCTACCTATCTTCGTGTCGTCGGCGAATTTGCTCATATCACTAGTAATTCCCTCATCAAGGTCATTGATATATATTATAAATAACAATGGGCCTAAGACTGATCCCTGTGGAACACCACTTGTTACAAGTCCCCATTCGGATTTAACCCCATTTATGCACACTCTCTGCTTCCTATTGGTGAGCCATGACTCGATCCATGACAGCACTTTTCCCCCAATGCCATGAGCTGCCACTTTCTTTAATAGTCTCTGGTGCGGTACTCTATCAAAAGCCTTACTAAAGTCTAAATAAACAATATCGAATTCTTTATCGTGATCAACAGCCTCAAAAGCTTTACTGAAGAAGGTTAATAAATTAGATAGGCAGGAACGGCCCTCGTGAATCCATGCTGGGTATCATTAATCAAATTATGGTTATCTAGATGGCTTCTAATAATATCAGCTATAATTGACTCTAGTAATTTGCCTACAATTGAGGTCAGGCTTATTGTGCGGTAGTTTGACGGTAGTGACTTGTCCCCTGCTTTAAAAATAGAATTACATTAGCCATCTTCCACATATCAGACACTACACCTGTTTGAAGAGATAAATTAAAAATGTTAGATATTGGTTCACAGAGTTCCATTTTGCATTCCTTAAGAACCCTTGCAAAAGCTCATCAGGACCCGGCGATTTATTTTGTTTCAGTCGGTCCAGCTGTTTCATAATCATTTCGTAGTGACTGTGATATTACATAATTTATCTTCTTCTGGGCCTCTGTAAAAATTAATTACTGGGATATTATTAATGTCTTCCTGTGTGAAAACCGAGAGAAAATAATTATTAAAAATAGAGCACATATCATTCTCCTTGTCAGTAAGATGCCCAAAGTTATTTTTAAGGGACCTATCTTATCCCTAACTTTTGTTCTATAAACCGGGAAAAAAACTTTTTGGGTTAGTTTTTGAATCCTAGCAACTTTAATTTCATAGTCCCGTTTAGCTTTTCTTATTCCCTTTTTAACGTCCTCTTAATGTCAGTATACTGATTTATAAGATGACCCTCACCTCTTTTATGCGCCTATAAATTCCTTTCTTCTGCCCTAAAAGATATTTGAGCCTATTATTCATCCATTTTGGGTCATTTCTACTTGATCTAATTTCTTTATACGGTATAAATGTTCTTTGGGCAGCCTGTATAGTGTTAAGAAAACTGTCATATTGATACCTCTCTTCTTCACCCCAGTCCACAGTTGATAAGTGTTCTCTAAGTCCATTATAATCTGCTAAGCGAAAATCTGGGACCATTACTGAATTATCCCTACTATCATACATACATTCAATGCTAAGGTAATTGACTTGTGGTCGCTTGAGCCGAGTTCCTCTGTAATTTCTAAATTATTAACAAGGGTTTCCTTGCTTGCCAGAACCAAGTCAAGTAGGTTATTTCCCTTGTAGGTTCTGTTACAAACAGCTTCAAAAAGCAATCCTGAACTACTTCTAAAAGTCGTTAGATTCTAAATTCCCTGTCATGAAATTCCAATCAATCTGACTAAAGTTAAAGTCCCCTAGAATTACTACGTTATCGTGTCTTGTGGCCTTAACAATTTCCTCCCAAAGTAGTCTCCCTTGTTCCCTATCTAAGTTTGGAGGACGGTAAATCACGCCTAAAATCAATTTTTCACACCCCTCTGAAAATTCTATCCAGACAGACTCTGTATGTGTTAATTCAGACTTTATACCCGTTTTTATGCAACAATTTAAATGATCACGGACATAGAGTGCCACCCCACCCCTTTCCCGATACTTCTGTCTACTTGGAACAATTTAAAACCCTGAATGTGACATTCGGCAGGCAAGTCCCGATTTTTCATATTAAACCATGTCTCAGTTATTGCAAAAACATCAATATTACCGTACTTGCAACTAATCTCAACTCGTCCATCTTATTCCTAGCACTACGACTATTGGTGTAATATATATTTAGAGACCCTCCTTTCTCTTTACCCTTCCTGCTTATCTCTGTTTTTCCACTATACCTATTACTGTCCTTGTCATCTAGTGTCACTAGCTTTCCACTATCCACCTTATTCTGCCTATTACTAGTTCTCCTACAACTTATAATATTACTACACTGGGACTTCTCTGTTTTCCCCCCAAAACCCATACCACTAACTATTTCTAGTTTAAAGCCCTAACAGCTCCCTCCACTGCAGTTGCCAGTGCCCCCACCCCAGACCTGGATAAGTGAACCCCATCCCTGGCATACATGTCATTTCTGCCATAGAAGAGGTCCCAGTTGTCAATGAATGTTACTGAATTTTCCTTACAGTATTTGTCCAGCCAGCAATTGACACCAATTGCCCTGGACAGCCTTGGATTCTTCGGGTGTACACCGATTTCATTATATGTCCCGACGTGTACCTGAGGCTGGAGATTATTCGTTTCATTGCCATGTGTCCAAGTACGTTCTTGGAAGATGCAGCCTCCGGCCAGGCAGTAGTTTCTGGTCTGGTCCACACCATCTCTCACGTGGATACGTTGCCCTTTGTTGTCGATATGCGAGCAACCCTCTTGTATCCTCTGGTCAAAGTGTTGTATACACTTCATAAGTACGACCACTTTAGTGTTGTAGTCGAGGCCGCCGTGCAACAGGTGGAGAAATTGAAAGCTGGTCCGGAGCTGTTCTTCTTGCACCGTCTAATCAATCTATTTAGTGAAATGGCAGAGTTGGCTAGTTATTTGTTACAGGAAAGTATGGCGAGTGCTACGGAAACTGAACGTGCATACATTAAAATCACTCGTGCATTTGGTTTGCTGTTGACTGTGTCAAACACCACAGACGCCTACAGGTGTCCGGGTCTGTGTCAGGTCGCTGCAACGTCCCTTGTAAGTGCTGCGTCGTCCCTAGTTGCTGTGGGGTCTGAGTTACACCGTCAGGCTGAGGTCAGCTTCTCAGGGCTAGTCTCAGATTTAGATAACATTTTCCTTGTACTTTGCCTTCTATATAATAACTCTTCTATATGGAGAATTCTAAAAGAAGACCACGCTAAGGTTCTGCATAACGTCAACGAAAAGGCCAATAAGTTTGCTTGCTCCTTCCGACACTTTCCAGACCTGTGTGAGGACTTGCTCTCTAACTGCCCGGAGAAGTTCGTGGACAGTGTGACGCAGGTGGAGATGGAGGCGCCAGTTTTGCTTCATTCGTCCAACATGGTGGTGGACGAGTCTACGCTGATCCACCTGCTGCTGGTGTCTCCCACCGACCCCTTCACCAGGGTCCCCCTGGACCATGGCTCATACAGTCGCCTAACTGAACTCAAGGCCGAGATTAATAGCTGGAAGGACAAGAACAGAGTTGCTGACTATACTGTTACTGAAGAACATCAGTAACAGCAAGACAGCGGCTGTGACATAAATTATGTCTTGATCTGCACTGTATATTACTTAACATCATTTTTATTTGATCTGCAGTGAATATTACTTTGTATCTGTAGTGTTAATTTGTGTCTTGATCTGTGGGGTACATTACTTTGTATATAATTTTTGTTCTCATTAAAAATTCCCAAAAGTTACTCAAGTGTCTCATTCTTCAGTTTGTCTGATTTCTAAACCGTCTACATCGCTGCATATAATTAATGATTTGTAGTGTACATTACTTCGTATATAGGTGTGCTCTGTGAATCTGAACAAGATGTCCTCTCTTGAGCTACTCTACCAGCAGCTGAAGGAAGAACTGAGGGTAGCTAAGCTTGAGATACAGCGACTGACTGAGGAAAACAAGAGGATTCGTAGTAATCCTCCTGTTGAGAATCTTCAAGAAAGGAACCTGGACAGTCACTGGAATGCATGGGACAAAGTTAAGGATCAAGAGGACGGATGGAGAGGTAGAATCAACGAAAATCCAGGAAACTGTTGTGGAAACATCGAACCGATTCTATGTGCTATCTGATGAATGTGAGTCGACTTCTGGGAGCGTCACGACGAACGACAGGCAGGTTAGGTACATGGATAGGGCCTTCTGTTTGAAGGATAGGTGTAGGAGACAGAGGGTTTGCTTTCCTGGGGCTGGGATGGAGGATATTGTTAGCCGTCTGGACGACATCATGAGAGGTCTCAGTGCTGGAGGCAACGATGTTGGCAGACGTAGGAGTGAGGACCTGTCTAGCAGGTTTAGGTCAGCAATAGACATAATTAGGAAGAAGGGTGGGAACCCTGTCATATGTGGTATTTTGCCAAGAAGAGGAGTTGGAAATGAATGGCTGTCCAGGGCAATTGGTGTCAATTGCTGGCTGGACAAATACTGTAAGTAAAATGCAGTAACATTCATAGACAACTGGGACCTCTTCTATGGCAGAAATGACATGTATGCCAGGGATGGGGTTCACTTATCCAGGTCTGGGGTGGGGGCACTGGCAACTGCAGTAGAGAGAGCTGTTAGGGCTTTAAACTAGAAATAGTTAGTGGTATGGGTTTTGGGGGAAAAACAGTGAAGTCCCAGTGTAGTAATATTATAAGTTCTAGGAGAACTAGTAACAGGCAGAATAAGGTGGATACTGGAAAGCCAGTGGCACTAGATGACAAGGACTGTAATAGGTATAGTGGAAAAACAGAAATGAGCAGGAAGGGTAAAGAGAAAGGAGGGTCTTTAAATGTATATTACACCAATTGTCGTAGTGCTAGGAATAAGATGGACGAGTTGAGATTACTTGCTAGTGCGGGTAATATTGATGTTTTTGCAATAACTGAGACGTGGTTTAATATGAAAAATCGAAACATGCCTGCTGAAAGTTACATCCAGGGTTTTAAATTGTTCCAAGTAGACAGAAGTATCGGGAAGGGGGGTGGGGTGGCACTCCAAGTCCGTGATCATTTAAATTGTTGTATAAAAACGGGTATAAAGTCTGAATTAACACATACAGAGTCTGTCTGGATAGAATTTTCAGAGGGGTGTGAAAAATTGATTTTAGGCGTGATTTACCGTCCTCTAAACTTGGATAGGGAACAAGGGAGACTACTCTGGGAGGATCTAACGACTTTTTAAAAATAGTTCAGGATTGTTTTTTGAAGCAGTTTGTTATAGAACCTACAAGGGGAAATAACCTACTTGACTTGATTCTGGCAAACAAGGAATCCCTTGTTAATAATTTAGAAATTACAGAGGAACTCTGCACAAGCGACCACAAGTCAATTACCTTTAGCATTGAATGGATGTATGTAGGGATGTATGTAGGGATAATTCAGTAACAGTCCCAGACTTTTGCTTAGCAGATTATAATGGGCTTAGAAAACACTTATCAACTGTGGACTGGCGTGACGAAGAGAGCTATCAATATGACAGCTTTCTTAACACTATACAGGATGCCCAAAGAACATTTATCCCGTATAAAGAAATTAGATCAAGTATAAATAACCCAAAATGGATGAATAATAGGATCAAATATCTTTTAGGGCAGAAAAAAGGAATTTATAGGCACATAGAGGTGAGGGTCATCTTATAAATCAGTGTACTGACATTAATAGGGACATTAAAAAGGGTATAAGAAAAGCTAAACGGGACTATGAAATTAAAGTTGCTAGGGATTCAAAAACTAACCCAAAAAGTTTTTTCCAGTTTTATAGAACAAAACTTAGGGATAAGATAGGTCCCCTTAAAAATAACTCTGGGCATCTTAAGGACAAGGAGAATGATATGTGCTCTATTTTTAATAATTATTTTCTCTCAGTTTTCACACAAGAAGACACTAATAATATCCCAGTAATTATTTTTTATGTAATATCACAGTCACTAGTGAAATGGTTATGAAACAAGTAGACCGACTGAAACAAAATAAATTGCCGGGTCCTGATGAGCTTTTTGCAAGGGTTCTTAAGGAATGCAAAATGGAACTCTGTGAACCAATATCTAACATTTTTAATTTATCTATTCAAACAGGCGTAGTGTCTGATATGTGGAAGATGACTAATGTAATTCCTATTTTTAAAGCAGGTGTACAAGTCACTACCATCAAATTACCGCCCAATAAGCCTGACCTCAATTGTAGGCAAATTACTAGAGTTAATTATAGCTGATATTATTAGAAGCCATAATTTGATTAATGATACTCAGCATGGATTCACGAGGGGCCGTTCCTGCCAATCTAATTTATTAACCTTCTTCAGTAAAGCTTTTGAGGCTGTTGATCACGATAAAGAATTCGATATTGTTTATTTAGATTTTAGTAAGGCTTTTGATAGAGTACCGCATCAGAGACTGTTAAAGAAAGTGGCAGCTCATGGCATTGGGGAAAAAGTGCTGTCATGGATCGAGTCATGGCTCACCAATAGGAAGCAGAGAGTGTGCATAAATGGGGTTAAATCCGAGTAGGGATCTGTAACAAGTGTTGTTCCACAGGGATCAGTCTTAGGCCCGTTGTTGTTTATAATATATATCAATGACCTTGATGAGGGAATTACTAGTGATATGAGCAAATTCGCCGATGACACAAAGATTGGTAGGATAATTGATTCTAACGTATAAATTTTTTGTTGCATAAAAACGGGTATAAAGTCTGAATTAACACATACAGAGTCTTTCTGGATAGAATTTTCAGAGGGGTGTGAAAAATTGATTTTAGGCGTGATTTACCGTCCTCCAAACTTAGATAGGGAACAAGGGAGACTACTTTGGGAGGAAATTGTTAAGGCCACAAGACACGATAACGTAGTAATTCTAGCGGACTTTAACTTTAGTCAGATTGATTGGAATTTCATGACAGGGAATTTAGAATCTAACGACTTTTTAGAAGTAGTTCAGGATTGCTTTTTGAAGCAGTTTGTAACAGAACCTACAAGGGGAAATAACCTACTTGACTTGGTTCTGGCAAGCAAGGAAACCCTTGTTAATAATTTAGAAATTACAGAGGAACTCGGCTCAAGCGACCACAAGTCAATTACCTTTAGCATTGAATGGATGTATGATAGTAGGGATAATTCAGTAATGGTCCCAGATTTTCGCTTAGCAGATTATAATGGACTTAGAGAACACTTATCAACTGTGGACTGGGGTGAAGAAGAGAGGTATCAATATGACAGTTTTCTTAACACTATACAGGCTGCCCAAAGAACATTTATCCCATATAAAGAAATTAGATCAAGTAGAAATGACCCAAAATGGATGAATAATAGGCTCAAATATCTTTTAGGGCAGAAGAAAGGAATTTATAGGCGCATAAAAAGAGGTGAGGGTCATCTTATAAATCAGTATACTGACATTAAGAGGGACGTTAAAAAGGGAATAAGAAAAGCTAAACGGGACTATGAAATTAAAGTTGCTAGGGATTCAAAAACTAACCCAAAAGTTTTTCCAGGTTTATAGAACAAAAGTTAGGGATAAGATAGGTCCCTTAAAAATAACTTTGGGCATCTTACTGACAAGGAGAATGATATGTGCTCTATTTTTAATAATTATTTTCTCTCGGTTTTCACACAGGAAGACATTAATAATATCCCAGTAATTAATTTTTACAGAGGCCCAGAAGAAGATAAATTATGTAATATCACAGTCACTAGCGAAATGATTATGAAACAGCTGGACCGACTGAAACAAAATAAATCGCCGGGTCCTGATGAGCTTTTTGCAAGGGTTCTTAAGGAATGCAAAATGGAACTCTTGAACCAATATCTAACATTTTTAATTTATCTCTTCAAACAGGTGTAGTGTCTGATATGTGGAAGATGGCTAATGTAATTCCTATTTTTAAAGCAGGGGACAAGTCACTACCGTCAAACTACCGCCCAATAAGCCTGACCTCAATTGTAGGCAAATTACTAGAGTCAATTATAGCTGATATTATTAGAAGCCATCTAGATAACCATAATTTGATTAATGATACCCAGCATGGATTCACGAGGGCCGTTCCTGCCTATCTAATTTATTAACCTTCTTCAGTAAAGCTTTTGAGGCTGTTGATCACGATAAAGAATTCGATATTGTTTATTTAGACTTTAGTAAGGCTTTTGATAGAGTACCGCACCAGAGACTGTTAAAGAAAGTGGCAGCTCATGGCATTGGGGAAAAGTGCTGTCATGGATCGAGTCATGGCTCACCAATAGGAAGCAGAGAGTGTGCATAAATGGGGTTAAATCCGAATGGGGACTTGTAACAAGTGGTGTTCCACAGGGATCAGTCTTAGGCCCATTGTTATTTATAATATATATCAATGACCTTGATGAGGGAATTACTAGTGATATGAGCAAATTCGCCGACGACACGAAGATAGGTAGGATAATTGATTCAAACATAGATGTCATAGAACTTCAGGAAGATTTAGACAAACTTAATTCGTGGTCAGAAAAGTGGCAGATGCAGTTCAATGTAGATAAATGCAAGGTTCTGAAGCTCGGGAGTGTCCATAACCCAAGCACTTATAAGTTAAATAACGTAGAACTTAGCCATACAGATTGCGAGAAGGACTTGGGGGTGATGGTAAGCAGCAACCTTAAACCAAGACAGCAATGCCTAAGCGTACGTAATAAGGCAAATAGATTACTGGGATTTATATCAAAAGTGTTAGCAACAGAAGTCCAGAGGTTATATTACAGCTTTATACATCATTAGTAAGGCCTCACCTAGATTACGCAGCTCAGTTCTGGTCTCCATATTACAGAATGGACATAAATTCGTTAGAAAACATTCAGCGTAGAATGACTAAATTAATACATAGCATTAGAAATCTTCCTTACGAAGAAAGATTGAAGACCCTAAAATTACATTCACTTGTAAGACGTAGAATGAGGGAGACATGATCGAGGTATACAAGTGGAAAATGGGTATTAACAAAGGGATATAAATAAGGTCTTGAGGATATCTTCCAGAGAGAACCCGCAATAATGGATTCAAGTTAGATAAGTTTAGATTTAGAAAGGATATAGGAAAGTATTGGTTTGGAAATAGGGTAGTTGATGAGTGGAACAGTCTGCCTAGTAGGGTTATTGAAGCTAGGACCTTGGGTAGTTTCAAATTTAGGTTGGATAAATTCATGAGTGAGAGGGGTTGGATTTGAGTGGGACTCGCGCATGAGTGGGTAGAATTGTCAAAGCTTATTTCTTGGGTAGCATTGAAAATTGGGTTGAGCAAATATTCTGTTAGTGGGACGGATTGTGAAGGACCTGCCTAGTATGGGCCAACAGGCCTGCTGCAGTGTTCCTCCTTTCTTATGTTCTTATGTTCTTATGTAGATGTCAGGGAACTTCAGGAGGATTTAGACAAACTCAATTCGTGGTCAAAAAAGTGGCAGATGAAGTTCAATGTTGATAAATGCAAAGTTCTGAAGTTCGGGAGTGTCCATAACCCAAGCACTTATAAGTTAAATAACGTAGAACGTAGCCATACATATTGCAAAAAGGACTTGGGGGGTTATGGTACGCAGGAACCTTAAACCAAGACAGCAATGCCTAAGCATACGTAATAAGGCAAACAGATTACTGGGATTTATATCAAGAAGTGTAAGCAACATCGTTAGTAAGGCCTCACCTAGATTACGCAGCTCAATTCTGGTCTCCATATTACAAAATGGATATTAATTCATTAGAAAACATTCAGCGTAGAATGACTAAATTAATACATAGCATCAGAAATCTTCCGTATGAACAAAGATTGAAGACCCTAAAATTTCATTCACATGTAAGACGAAGAATGAGGGGAGACATGATCGAGGTATACAAGTGGAAAATGGGTATTAAAAAGGGGGATATAAATAAGGTCTTGAGAATATCTCACCAATAGAGAACCAGCAACAATGGATTCAAATTAGATAAGTTTAGATTAATAAAGGATATATTAAAGTATTGGTTTGGAAATAGGGTAGTTGATGAGTGGAAAAGTCTGCCT
>WNWK01048232.1:0-13633 GCA_009830355.1 Cherax destructor
TAAAAAGAACAAGAATTAGTAAGAAAATGAAGAAACCCCAGAGGGGTTTTATATATTCTTGTACAGGAGGTGTATGTGCCTAAGTGTAAAGTAGAAGTAGTAAATCCGAAATCCATTTTAGAAAAAAAAAAAAGACAAACAATCCTACCATCATTAAAACAATTCATTCCGTTTTCCTCACTTGGGGATGGAAACCTCCTGGGTGGATGCTTCTACCAACCTACTACCACCCACAAAAATACGACAAATTTAAAGTGCCTCAGAGTTTAAATTATTTTAAAAAATGTTCACTGAGTTTAATTTTTTCTAACAATACCTTGATGCCATCTAAACAAGGGGAACCCGAGAATGAAACAAACAGATGAAGGGTTTAAAACCCTGTCGATTATAGTTCATTAAATTCATTCCCCCTTTTTAAGCTTAAACCACAATACAAAACCCCCCAAACATTGTGTACAAGTTTTTTCCTTGGTGCAGTAGAATAAATAACACAACCCCCCCATTCTCATTCAAAACATTTTTGGGGTGATGCTCTCATTGAAGGAAAAAGAAAAATAATTTTCTGTATTTCCCCCACAGTAATATTTGTGTACATATTTTCTCTGGTGTTGGACGGGTTTACCTGGAGAAATTCCCCGGGGGAAAACCCCTCCCGGTCTGTGACCAGGCCTCATGTTGGCCCAACCCCTGATCAAAGGCTATTACTGCTGGCCCCCCAGTAACATAAAACCCAAAACCCCGGCTGGTCAGATACCGCTTTGGTCCCCCCCCAGTGCCTGCTTGAAGACACCCGGGGTTTTGTTGGAAACCCCCCTTATGTATGCTGGGAGGCAGTTGAACAATCTTCCCCTGACATTTTTTTTGTCCCTCAACGTGCTAGGGGCCCCCCTGTTTTTTCTTGGGGGGATGTTACATCCCTCCGAGTTTTTTTTTTCGTGGGAGTGATTTTCGTGTAAGTTTGGTACTAATCCCTAAAAAATTTTTCCATGTGTATATAACAATGTATCTCCCCCCCTCGTTCGGGGTACGGTTTTTAAAACCCAAGCATTCCCAGTTTGGGGTGGTTTTATTATTTGGGGTTTTGAATTTCTGCCATTTAAAAAGGTCATTAGTTTTTTTAATATTCCCCCCTAGATAAACAAGCGATTTGTAAAGTGTCAACTGGGCTTTGCACCCGGTTTTAAAGGTTCTCATTATCCATCCTTTTTTTTCAGATGCGATTGCTCGGAGTTATGGTCCTTAAGGTGAGTCCTCTGCATGATCCTCCCGGTCTTTGACATTATTTTTGCTCTATTGTGTGGTTGGAATTGTTTGTACTCCGATGAGATTTTAATTTCCTCCTTTTTCCATCTAGAATTAAAATTTTCTCATCATTAACCATATTGTTTTCTGCAGCCCTTTAAAAAGATTTGGTTTATGTTTTTGGGAGTCTTGCAGTGTCTTAAACGGTGGACACTTCATCAGAGGTGTCATCTGCGGAAGAACGGCACTGTCCTTCCCTGTCTATGTCTTTTGGGGGATGAGGAACAGGATGGGGAGTACTGTGCCTTGTGGAACAGAGTTTTTCCATTAGCTGCCTCAGTTTTTCTCTGTTATCTACTCTTTGTTTTCTTTATTAGGAAATTATAGATCCATCTACCAACTTTTCCTGTTATTCCTTTATCACGCATTTTGTGTGCTATTACCCATGGTCACACTTGTCAAAGGCTTTGAAAATTCTGTTTGTCTTCTAGGCATCTGAACCTTCGTGGGGTCCAGTAGTTGGGACAGACAGGAGCGACCTCTAAATTCCCCCGGGTTGTGTAATTGATGGGTATCTAGATAGTGGGATCTTGATTCTTGAACCCTTTCAAAGATTTTTATGATATGGGACATTAGGGTATTGGTCTGTAGTTCTTTGCTATTCTTTTCTTTCCCCTTTTGGGGGGGCTATGTCTGTTGATTTGTAACTGCGGGGCGACCCCAGTTTTCCTCTCCATAGGATGTTAAAAAACACGTGATAGGGGCTTCTTCAGTTCTTGATGAACACGAGTTATGAGTCTGGGCCTGGAGGGGGAGTGCATGGGCCCTGTATTTATTGCCTTTTCGAAGTCATTTGGCATCAGGGTGATGTCAGATAGGCATGGTCAGTCAAGTTCTGTGGCACTCTCATAAAAAATTCATTTAGGTCTTGATTTTCAGTCTGGTTAGCGGTCGCTAAAACGAGTCATACTGGGACTTGTAACTCACTCATTTCCTTGCTGTCATCTGTGTAGGACCCATCCCGTTTAAGTAGGGGCCCAATACTGGTTGGTTTCTCGACTTTGACTTTGCATAAAAAAAATACTTTGGTTTCTTTCAATTTCATTTATGGCTTTAGTTCTTCCCGCGTTTCTTGATTCCCGTGATTCCTTTAGTTTTAATTCGATGTTTGCTTTTCTCTGACTAATTCCCTTCGTATTTCAAATATTTGGCCTCTTGTCCCTCCGTTATTCTTTGCCTTCGCCTGTATAGGGGGCGCCTCTCTTTCTAGTTTACATCTTTTCCTCCTTTTCTTAAGGGAATTTCCTTGAGCAAACCTCAAGTGCCACAGGAATTTGTTCTGACATAGGTTAGGATCCGTGATGTTGGCTATCTCCATTGTATATCATTTGGGGCTTGTTTACTTGGTCCCATCTTATGTTTTTGTTATTGAAGTTGAATTTGGAGAAGGCTCCTCGCGGCTGATCACATTTTGTTGATCTTGGGCTCCCCGCATGCATGTCTGGACCTCTTTTGTTGTGATCTGAGTATATTGTTTTTGATATGATGACATTTCGTATCAGATCATCATTTTGTGAAGATGAGGTCCCGCGTATTCTCTAATCTTTTCTACTTTTGCTGGTTTTAAGGTGAATTTGGTGCAGAGATTTAAAAATTCATGTGTGTGCGAGTTTTCATCTGGCTGCCTCCTGGTGTTATCTCTGCTACCCATTGTTTGCAATGCTCCTCCATTTAAGTGCCTTAGGTTGAAATCCCCAGGAGCAAGATGTTGGGGGCAGGAGCTGGAAGATTTTCAGACAGTGGTCAATTTTCAGAAGCTGTTCCTGGAATTGTTGGGACGTTGTATCCGGAGGCTTGTATACAACCACGATGACCAGGTTTTGATTCTCGATCTTTATTGCTAATACTTCATCTACATCATTTGTGGCATTTAGTAGTTCTGAACATATAAGTGACTCTGTGATATACAGGCCAACCCCCTTTTTACCTGTTCACTCTGTCACATCTGTATAGGTTGTAGCCAGGGATCCATATTTCATTGTCCAAGTGATCCCTCATGTGGGTCTCTGTGAAAGACGCAAACATAGTATTTGACTCTGTAAGGAGTCCACGGATGTAAGGTATTTTGTTGTTTGTTGCTGGCTTTAGACCCTGAATATTTGCAAAGATGAATGTTGTTGGATTGGTGGTATTGGTGGTATGGGGGTCTTTTTTCCTGGCACTAATATCTGTTGTATTGGAGTGGAGGCCATTGACTGTGATTCCACTCCAGAAGTGATTGCAGTTGGTGTACAATTTCTGTCATTTCCTGCCAGCTTTTTTTCCTTCCTGGCTCTAAAAACCTCTCTCCGGTGTGGCTGTGGCTACCCAGGTTTTGCCATGGTCTGATGTTCTGTGTCGCCTCGTACCCTTTAGGTGGTATGCCTGGCAATATAAGTTATAGCACTGTCTTTCCTGAATTGATGAGTGGCACATTTCAGGGTGGAAAAACTTACAGGACAGGAGGTTGCATTTTCCTGTTTTCATATGGGCACGGCATTTTATGGGGTGATCATAATTGCATGTCCCATCTGATTTCCCAGATTTTCCATGCCTGCAGATACCAAGAGCATAATATTCACATAGGCCTGGTTTCCGTTTGCCCTGTTTTTTTGTGACTGTGTTCCCTATTGTATTCCCTATTGGTGCTTGTGTTCCTGTCTCGTTTCTATCTTCAACTCTAGTGCTGACAATGGAGCCTTCATCAGTTTTGGTAATTTATCTTCAGTATTTGAGGGCATCCCTCTGTTTACTATCCGCTGGGTATTGCTAGTTTGTAGCACTAGTTTTTGTGTGTCCTTGTCTACACCTGTTTCCCCATCATTTACTTCACTAGAGCTCCTGTCCCTCTTCAGGTCACCATCATTTATTTCTCCATTCGTACAGTTTCGGACTACCATTGCAACATCTGTACCAGGGGCGGTAGCACCATCTGGCCCAGATTTTTTACTTTCCCAACAGTTATAGAATGCTGTCGTGTTTTTTATGAAGTCCGATTTGATGTTGTCATCTTTTAATATCAATGTGATTTTATTCCACAATTCGGTCTCATTTGGGCATACCCAAAAACACTTACCTTGTTTGATATTTCATGTAGTAGAGTCTTGAATGCCTACACAAGGGGTGTGGCAGCATTTACCACAGAAGTTGCATGTAATCCATCCAGTGGAACGTTTGTTTGTTTGGTTGCATACTACACAGGGTTTCATGACTGATTTTGTTGGTTGTTTTACTGTATATTCTACTAATAGTTTCCCCTGAAGTGGTGATCTGTCTATTTGTATTGTATCTATTTTATTTGCAAGTGTAAGTGTTTGGGGCAATCTTACCGCTTTAAGTTTTTGTTATTGTTTGGTTGTTTGTTAAGGCACCCTAAAACTCCGTCCACTTATTGAATCCGGTCGAGGATACCAGTTTGAATCCGGTCAATGGTTTCCTTATTTCTTGGATCAGACGAGATCCAGTGTCACTTTTTAAATGAATCCTGTAGGGATTTTTTTGGGTTTCGAGAGACAGACCACTGGAAGATGATTAAACAGAGTAATAATGATCAGTATGGTACAAAAGTATAACTTGCGTGTTGGAGAAAAAACCCGATGCTTCTGGCAGCTCCTACTATGACGGGCGGCCGTACCTCTGGCACCCTGGTTTACCTCTGGCATCCTGTTTACTTCTGGCACCCTGCTTAACCTCACCCTGGTTTACCACCTGGGTTTATATGCACTTATGGTTCACTCTACTGGGTTTAGTTTTTCTACTTCCTACACCACAGCACTGCTGATTTTCACTATAGTTGACTGATGATATACGGACTTATGTTGTTGAAATCGTTCACTGACAACTCACAACTGGACACAGTTTATCGTATTTTCCGAGCTGGACAATTTACTTATTTCCTCAAGATTGCGCACCTATTCGTATTTCATAGAAAAACCTTTATAGCAATGTAATCACTAGATTTTTGTCAGTTATACTAACAGTTTAAGATTATCAATACACGGACTTGCGTGGTAAGGACCCGGAGGCCGCTGGCAACTGATTTCAAACACGAAACTCGTTAGGCCTAACACTTCCGCCTTAGTTTTCACTTTAACATCTATTAACTTATCTGTATACTACGGCACCACTGAGATATTCACTATACAGATCTATCTATACCTTATTTTCAGGGAGACTTTCCTTCCTCTGACAATTATTTCGTTCTGTTTTGTTATTTCACACGGCACTTAAGTTCCCCTCTGAGATTATGGCACTAAGTTCTTGCACACTAATTCCCTTGTTTTTTGGCTCAGTATAACTGTTTATTGCCTGATTTGTTCCGAGCAATGGAGGGATGTACCTTATAAGATCACTGGCACAGTTTTAAAGTTCTAGCACGCAAAGGAGACCGCGAAAAACACAAAAAAACACGGAGCAAGGAATACGACAGGGCAAAAGCTTTCGCTTTACGCGGTGAACTTTTTCTACCCCAGTGCCCCGAATATTTTGAAAAAAAAAAATCGTTTTTTTTATAGAAATAAAGAGCACATTTTTTAAAGTGTATTAGCATAAATTTTTTGTTTTAGGCTCAGTACTTACCGAAATATGAGACTGAGAAGTTGGCACTGAATGCTCACCTTATGGCAACATAGAGTCCTGCCGCTTGCAGAAGTGTTGCCAATACAGTGGACCCCCGGTTAACGATATTTTTTCGTTCAAGAATGCTGTTCAAGTGCCATTACCGAATTAATTTATTCCTATAAGGAATAATGTAAATTAGATTAGTCCTTTTAGACCCCCAAAACTACACTTACAAAAGCACTTAAAAAAATAAACTTACATAAAAGGGCGAGTTTTGAGACCATCGTTAACCGGGGGTTTATTGTATACCTTTTTTTCTCGTTTTTATATTATTTTATTTTATTTTTATGTTCTGATAATTACAATTTATAGTAGTTCTTTGTTCTAAGACTAATATTAGGTACTGAAATTGTACTCAAATTGTCACAAACACACTGACAAGTGGACATTTACACCTGCTTTGGTCATTTACTAATGTCTAGGAATATATACAAAGTATTTATAGGTTCCAGTAATGTTTTGGATACGTGGGAGTATATAATAATAGTAGGTTGGTAGACAGCAACCACCCAGGAAGGTACTACCGTCCTGCCAGGTGACTGTAAAACAGAAACCTGAAACTGTTTTACATGATGGTAGGATTGCTGGTGTCTTTTTTCTGTCTCATAAACATGCTGGATAACAGGTATATCTAGCTACTTCTACTTACAAGTAGGTTACACTACACAGGCATGCACATGCATATACAGTGGTCCCTCGGTTTTCGTGCATCTCCAAACTCGAACATTTATGTAAGTGTATTTTCGTAAGTGCTGTTGCAAGTGTATTTTTGGGGGTCTGAAATAGACTAACCTACGTGACATTATTTCTTAAGGAAGTAAATTCGTTCGGTAATGGCACTTGAGCAGCATTCTGGAACGAATTTTCGGCGAAAACCGAGGGACCACTGTATGTTTATTAGTATCTACAATCTACTGGAACAAAATACACTTATGCCATTATTGTTCAACCACCCCCCTAGTACAGATATTAATAGTATTACCCTTTATCACCCTTCTGCAACTCATAATCATTTAAACATTTACCTGTCAACCCTAAATGCTCAATGCTGAAATTGACCCTGAACTGAATCTGTATAATCTAAATCCCAGTCAACATTTAACAGAAAGCAACTGCCTTTACTACACAGCAACAGAAGCCAGTACAGGCCGGCCATCACTAATCCAGCAATCAGTTATCCAGTTCCATCAGTAATCTGGCACTAATTTCGCCTAGCATAATTTCAGATTTCATCAATATACTGACTCAAATTTTATCAATACTGACTCAGAAATTGTGCAGATGGTTGTAAATCCACAGCAGCAAGCCAGTGGAGGAGAAAGCAGTGATGAAAATGAGGAAGATGTAGCAGAAAGAGTCTCTATTGATAGGTTAATTAAGTGTATTCTAACCTAACCACTCTGTAATCCGGCAAACTCACTAATGCGGCACAATACTGGTCCCAAGGATGCCAGATTAGTGATGGCTGAACTGTACTGTCCTCAGCAATACCAGAAATATTACAATTTTAATTACAATATTAGATCCCTAAGTAAACACTATGATGACCTCCTGGCACTCCTAGATTCATTAGAGACAACCTTCTCCTGTATTGTTCTTATTGAAACCTAGCTTAAGCAAGACACAATAAACATCTACAAACTACCAGGATACACAGCAATCCACAACTGCAGGCCAGAACAAATTGGGGGAGGTATTGCTATCTATTATTCTAATGAACTATCATGTAGCAACACCATATCTTACAGTGTTGAATATGGTGAGTATATATTTGCAAACTTCTCTGTAATATACAGGATGCTTTTAGTAATAAACTAAAAATGCATTTAGTGATAAACTAAAAACACTGATTACAAATAAACATATGAATAAGCACCACCTACTACTAGCAGGAGACTTCAACATCAACCTTGGCCTAACAGATGACCAACATGTAACTGACTTGGAAAAATAAACACATAAGCAGTATAATGTGATCCTTTATTGATAACGTTTCGCCCACACAGTGGGCTTTATCAAGTCACAAACAGAACGTTGTCAATAAAGAATCACATTATACTGCTTATGTGTTTATTTTTCCATTGTGTCAGTTTTTTATACCATTTATTTCCATGTACAGTGGACCCCCGAGTATCGTAATTAATCCGTTCCAGGAGCTAGTACTTAACACGAAGTTTACGAAATTCGAACCATTATTTCCCATATGAAATAATGTAAATACAATTAATCCGTTCCACAAAAAAATATTCACATACTAAATTAAAAACAATATATATATATATATACATTTACTTACCTTTATTGAAGAGTTGCAGGCATCTGGAAGGTAGAGTTGCTGATAGGGGCAGGGAGTTAGTGGTTGGAAGGGGAATCCACCTCCAAAAGGACATCAGGTAACAAGTCCCTCTCTGGGGTTACTTCCCTTTTTGGTCTTTTAATGCCACTAGGACCAGCTTGAGAGTCACCAGACCCCTGCCTGGTGAAGTAACTGTCCAGAGTCTCTGTTTCTTGACCCTTCAAACTTTCCTGAAGTCACATGGTTGTCAATGAAGTGGTGACAGAAGGCTCATTTCAGTTGCTCAGGGTGGTGTCTTTCAACAAATGTCTGAACTCATTCCACTTTGTACACATCTCCTTAAGCACTGAAGAGGGCACCTCCTTCTGTCTCTCACCCTCCTCCTTTGAAGCAATAACCTCAGCTGTGGTCTGTTGGTGTTCCAGATGAAGCTCTTGCCGCTCTTCAGTTGTTAGCTCTACCCTGTGGGCCTCCACCAACTCTTCCACATCCTCACCACTCACCTCCAACCCCAGGCTGTTCCCTAATGCCACAATAGAGTCCAAACAGGCACAGGGGTCGTCAGGGTCAAGGTCAGGGTCAGCCTCAAATCCTTCAAAATCCCTCTGTTGGACACAACCTGGCCACAATGGTCTCCAAGCAGAGTTCAAAGTCCTGGAAGTCCTCCCTCCCAAGCCTTACCTATAAGGCGTAGCTTCACAATGTTGAAGTGATCTTTCCAGAACTCTCTTAGGGTCAACTCAGTGTCCGAGTCACTTCAAAGCACTTTTCAACAGTGCTTTGGTGTACATTTCTTGAAGTTGGAAATGACCTGCTGGTCCATGGGCTGGAGGAGAGGAGTGGTGTTAGGGAGGCAAGAACTTCACTCTGATGAAATTAAACTTGTCAGACAAACACTCTTGCAAGTTGTGAGGGGTGAGCAGGAGCATTTCCAGTATCAGGAGGCACTTGAGTGGCAATTTCTTTTCCAAGAGGTATTTCTTCACAGTAGGGCCAAACACTCCAGTCACCCATTCCTTGAAAATCTCCGTAGTGACCCATGCCTTGGTGTTAGCCTTCCAATGCACACACAAATTATTCTTGTCAACACTGTGATTCTTGAAGGTCTGGGATTTTCATAGTGATACACCAGTAAAGGCTTCCTTTAAAATCACTAGCATTAGAACAAAAGCCTATGTCTTTCATAGGCTTGTGTCCTGGCTGTCCTTTTCCTCCTGAGTAATGTAGGTCCTGTTGGGCATTTTCTTCCAAAAAAGGCCTGTTTCATCACAGTTAAACACTTGTTGGGGAGGAATTTTCAGCCTCTACGAACCCCTGGAATTCATGCACAAATTTTTCAGCTGCACGTTTGTCTGAGCTGGCTGCCTCACCATGCCTCACAACACTGTGTATGCCACTCACGTTTCTTAAACCTGTCAAACCAGCCTTTGCTGGCTTTAAAATCACTTGTCTCACCACTGGTTGCAGGCATTGTCTTGACAAGATCTGCGTGCAACTTCCTTGCCTTTTCACAAATTATCGCCATGGAAATACTATCACCCGCTCTCTGTTTTTCATGGATCCACACCAACAACAACTTCTCAACCTCATCCACTGTTTTCGATCATTTTTCGTTAACATATCAACCCCTTTTGCAACATTAGCTTCCTTGATCTCATTTCTCTTTGCCAGATAGAGCTGATAGTAGAAGGGTTTTGTTGTACATCCTGGCAAGATCACTCAGACGTACGCCACTCTCATATTTTTCTATAATCTCTTTCTTCAGTTCGATGGTGTTCCTCACTTTCTTTACCACAGGGGTGCCACTAGGAAGCTTTTTGGACCCATGGTGACTTATTTCACAGTGACAATCACTATAGCACCAAAAACACCAAATGTAGTGTAAATGTTTGAAAAGAGCCGCTAGGTAATGTTCTCTCAATGGTAAACAATGCTTCACTGGCGGCGTCCTGCGTCCCGCGCATGCGCGGATCAGGCGGACAGGTCTAATACGTTACGAAACACGAGCCGTTTTACGATTCTCGAAATCGTAAAAAGCTTACGAAACACGATGTTTACGAAATAAGAACCTTACGAAACTCGGGGGTCCACTGTAACTGACTTTATTAACAATATGAACAATACACTACTCACACCTGCAATCACAAAACCAACAAGACTAACAAAGACAAGTGCGACCATAATTGACCATACATGGACAAATATAATACTCACCCCCCCTTCAAGTGGAGATAATCACGGACAACACCACTGACCACTACCCAACTTTCCTCCTAACAAACATTTGTAAGCAACCAATGGAATATACTAGGTTCTCTTTTCAACTCCATGACAAGGCATCAATAAGTAACTTCACTACAGAGCTAAGCTCAATTGAGTGGCCTACAGAATTCTCCAATGCTGTTGGTATCAATGATTGGGTAGAGATATTTCTAAACAAAATACAGTGGACCCCCGGTTTTTGTAGTCATTGGAGTTCGTAAAATTCGGAATTAGTAGCATTTTTTTCGTAAAAATATTGGTTCGGTAATCGTAGATCCACTTGGAATTAGTACAGTGGACCCCCGACTAACGAAAGGCCCATATAACAAAAAAATCGTGTAACGAAAGCTTTTTTCGCTTTCATGTAGCGAAAATGGACTCGTTTAGCGAAACGTTTTAGACCTGTTTGCCTGCTCCGCGCCTGCCCTGCGCAGGACGCCAGTCAAGCATTGTTTACCATTGAGAGAACATTACCCAGCGCGCTCTTTCAAACATTCACAATAAATTTGTTGTGTTTATTGGTGGTTTATTGATTGTCACTGTGAAATAAGTCACCATGGGTCCAAAGAAGCTTCCTAGTGGCACCCCTGTGGTAAAGAGAGTGAGGAACACCATCGAACTGAAGAAAGAGATTGTAGAAAATATGAGAGTGGCGTACGTCTGAGTGAGCTTGCCAGGATGTACAAGAAAAGTGCATCTACTATCGGCACTAGGAGGGCAAAAGAAATGAGATCAAGGAAGCTATGTTCAAAAAGGGGTTGATATGTTAACAAAAATAGATCAAACAGTGGATGAGGTTGAGAAGTTGTTGATGGTGTGGATAAACAATAAACAGATAGCAGGTGATAGTATTTCCACGAGCGATAATTTGTGAAAAGGCAAGGAAGTGCATGCAGATCTTGTCAAGACAATGCCTGGAACCAGTGGGAGGCGAGTGATTTTAAATCCAGCAAAGGCTGGTTTGAGAGGTTTAAGAAATGAGTGGCATACACAGTGTTGTGAGCATGATGAAGGCAGCCGCTTAGACAAACGTGCACTGAAAATTTGTGAGTGAGTTTAAGGGGTTCATAGAGGCTGAAGTTCCTCCCAACAAGTGTTTAATTGTGATGAACAGGCCTGTTTTGGAAGAAACTGCCCAACAGGACCTTCATTACTCGGGAGGAAAAGGCACTGCCAGGACACAAGCCTATGAAAGACAGGCTAACTCTTATGATGTGTGCCAATGCCAGTGGTGATTTTAAAGTGAAGCCTTTACTGGTGTATCACTCAGAAAATCCCAGAGCCTTCAGAAACACAGTGTTAACAGGAATAAGTTGTGTGTGCATTGGAAGCTAACAGTGTCATGGGTCACTAAGGACTTTTCAAGGAATGGTTGACTGAGGTGTTTGGCCCTATGTCAAGAAATACCTCCTGAAAAAATTGGGACTCAGAGTGCCTCCTGGTACTGGACAGGTGCTCATCCTCACAACTTGAAGAATTGTTGTCTGAGGAGTTCAATTTCATCAGAGTGAGTCTTGCCTCCTAACACCACTCTCATCCAGCCCATGGACCAGCAGGTCATTTCCAACTTCAAGAAACTGTACACCAAAGCAGTGTTCAGAAGTGCTTTGATGTGACCTCAGACACTGCATTGACCCTAAGAAGATTCTGGAAAGATCACTTCAATATCGTGCATTGCATAGGCCTTATAGGTAAGGCTTGGAGGGTGACTTCCAGGACTTGAACTCTGCTTGGAGACCACTGTGGCCATTTGTTGAAAGTGGGATTTTGAGTATTTGAGGCTGACCCTGACCCTGACGACCCTGTGCCTGTTGTGGAAGATATTGTGGCATTGGGGAACAGCCTGGGGTGGAGGGTGGTGAGAGATGTGGAAGAGTTGTGAGCACAGGGTAGAGCTAACAACTGAAGAGCTACAAAGCTGGAACTGGAACAGCATCAGACCAGAGCTAAGGTTATTAGCTGGAGGAGGGAGAGGAGAGAAGGAGGCTTCTTCAGTGCTTAAGGAGATGTGAAAAGTGGAATGAGTTGCAGACATTTGTTGAAAAACACCACCCTGACAAGCTGAAATGAGCCATCTGTGCAACCACTTCAGTGACAGAGCCATGTTCACTTCAGGAAAATATTAAAGAGTCGCCAGAAACAGAGGACTCTGGACAGTTATTTTGTGGACAGGCTTCTAGTGAGTCTCAAGCTGGTCCTAGTGGCATTAAAACCAAGAAGGGAAGTAACCCCGAGGGGACTTGTTACCTGAAGTCCGAGGGGGATTCCCCTTCCAACACCCTGCCCCTGTCATCCTCCCTATCTTCCAGATGCCTAACTTCTTCAATAAAGGTAAGTAAATTTATTTATATTATATTTTTGTGAATATTTTGGGTGGAACGGATTAATTGTATTTACTTATTTTTATGAAATAATTTTAATTAAAAGTTTCGTGTTGAGAAATAGCTCCTGGAACAGAATAATTTTGTTAGTCGAGGGACCACTGTAATTCGTCTCGGACGCGTACGCATGGCCCGCACAGCCCAACACTCCATCCAGAGTCAGTGTGCCATTGTTTACCAGCAAGTGACGGTCACCCACGCATTCATACCATACATTTTGTCATTATTTCATTGTTTTTAGTGCTTGCAACTGCTGAATAACCCACCATGGGCCCAAAGAAACCTAGTGCCAACCCTTTGGTAAAGGGCTGAGAGGGGAGAATGTGTCTTCTTAAGTGATTCAGTGAGTCTACGATATGTTATGATACTAAAGCAGCAGGAGTTGATAAAGGCTATAGTGCCAGCCAGCAATAAAGTGTAGCATTAACAGTGTAGCAAGTAAGTTAAGCCATTAATCGATAGAAAAATGACGACACAAAACTTAATTCCTCCATTGTTGTTTGAGGTATAGGGCGACTGACAACACTGCCATCTGCTGCTGGTACCCACCACCACCACTATATGTACGCCTTATGGTCAGTGGCCCATAAATAATAATAATAATAATAATAATAATAATAATAATAATACAGTAGACCCTCATTTAGCACGACTTTTGTTTGCGCGTTTTTGGGATTGCGATTGAAGAATTGTGGACATTTTTATCTAACACGACGAAACCTTATATTACGCGATTCGCTGGAGGGGGAAAATTTTTTAGCCCGGGTCGCCTGCAGAGGGTTAAACCATTGAG
>WNWK01048233.1:0-13632 GCA_009830355.1 Cherax destructor
CCCATTTTGAAACTTTCCCACAGGGGTTTCCCCTGTCCCCCCTTTTTTTCCCCCAATAAATCGGCTATTCCCCCCAAAGGTAGGGTGATCAAAAAAAACAAAAGTTTTTTTTTTAAATTTTGTAATCCCAAAGAAGAAGAATCCCCTATCATATCCTTTTCAAACCCATAAAAGACCGTTCTTTTACCCTTATTCAAAAACATAAGAAAAACCCTCTGAGGGGTTTTGGCATTTTGGACAAAAAAAAAAAGGAGCAACAGTTAAAAGGGATGACTTGTTTACCCAATGTGCAAGTGGACATCCACTGGCTCCTTCCCTTTCAACTTTCTTTTCCTGGTTTAGTGGGGCATGACTTTTTGATTTTAAAGAAAAAATAAATTAACGGCTTCTAAAGCAAGTAGTGCAAGGGGAAAAAGGGGTTTTTTTCAGTTTAAGGAAAACTTAAATAAAGTAGTCGGGCTCTCGGGGGCGGGCATTGAATCTACATCGAACTTCATTATTTTTACTAAAGCTTTGAGCCCTTCCCAGAATAATTCTCTGGACCCGAGTTTAAAATCTGTAAATTACTGTACATTTTTATTATTAGTACTACGGGTTTAAAAATATCCATATTCTTAATGCCCAGTTGTCTTTTGCATCATGGTAAGTCTGCTAGTTCATAAGAAAACCGGATGATCTGATTAAATCATAATTCTGGAGTTGTGGACAATTTTTTCATCATTTCAACCCCACCCATCTTATTAGTCCAAATAGGGGTTTTTACTGTATCTTGGTTTTTTTAAAATCCCCGCCAGTATACAACACTGTTTTTTACCATTTGATGGGTTTAATTTTCTTTATTCATGTTTGCAGAATTATGAGGGCGAAATAGTAATCGGGATTTATGCGGGTCCATCCTGAATTCCTATATTTCATGAAGGACTCAATTGGAGTTTTGTCAAAGAAGACAACTGACTTTTCTGGTTTTTGGGGCAGTTGGGCTGTTCCCCTGGCCATCCCGCGGGGAAAGTTGGTAGGGATCATCATTCCACACTACTACTTTATTATTATTACTGTATTATATTATTAAACAATACAATAGTTATGTATAGTAGTAGGTTGGTGACAGCAACCACCCAGGAGGTACTACTGTCCTACCAAATGAGTGAGACAGAATCCTTTATTTGTTCTAATGATGGTAGGAGGGCTGGTGTTTTTTCTCTATCTCATACACACAAGATAACAGGTGTATCTTGTTACTTTTACTTACATTTAGGTCACACTACACATGCATGTAATTACACACTCATCTGAGTTTTCTTTGATTTTATCTTAATAGTTCTTGTTCTTATTACTTTTCCTTTGATATCCAGGGGGAAGTGGAATAAAACCTTTCCTCCGTAAGCCATGGTGTTGTAAAAGTCAACTAAAATGCGGGAACAATGTAGAAACCCTTTTCCTGTATAGCTTACAAAAAAGAAGAAGAAAAAAACCGTCCAAAGTGGGATGTTTGAATGTGCGTGGATGTTGTGTGAATGATAAGAAAGAGATGATTGTAGATGTTATGAATGAAAAAAAGCTGGATGTCCTGGCTTTAAGTGAGAAAAGCTGAAGGGGGTAGGAGTTTCAGGGGGGAGAAATAAATGGATTAGGTCAGGGTTTCAAATAGAGTTGAGCTAAGAAGGAATGTCAATAATGTTGAATAATCAGTTATGGCAGGTAAAGAGGGAATATAAATGTATAAATTCAAGGATTATGTGAGTAAAATAAAGGTTTGATGTAAAAGGGTTATAGTAAGTGTTTATGCACCTGGAGAAGAGAGAAGTGTAAGAAAAAGAGAGAGATTTTGGGAAATGTTGATGAGTGCGTTGGGGATCTTAATGCTAAAGTGGTAAAAATGTTGTGGATGGAGTAGTAGGTAAATTTGGGGTCCCGGGGGTAAATGAAAATGGGAACTATTAATTGAGCTATGTGTAGAAAGAGGTTTGGTAATAAGTAATACAGTGGTCCCTCGAGTTACGATGGTCCCCAAAATCTCCCTTTATGAAAGTTTATTTTTAAATGCTTTTGAAAGTATTTTTTTGGGGTGAAAAAGGACTAGTCTATTTTACATTATTCCTTATGGGGAAAAATTTCGTTTGGTAATGGCACTTGAACAGCATTCTAACGAAAATATTGTAACTCAGGTACCACTGTACATATTTTATGAAAAGAGGATAAATAATTACAAGGGTATGATATCACTAATGAAATGTTGGTTAGATTATGTGGGAAGTATGTATTAGAATGTGGGGCAGAAGTTTGTGGCTAAGGAGGGGGGTGCAGGAGGAAAGAAGAGTGAGTGGTGGAATGAAGAAGTAAAGGGTGTGATAAAAGAAAAAAAGGTAGCTTATGAGAGGTTTTTACAAAACAGACGTGTTAATAGAAGAGCAGAGTATATGGAGAGTAAAAGAAAGGTGAAGAGAAGTGGTGAGAGAGTGCAAAAGGAGAGCAGATGAAAGAGTGGGTGAGGCTCTGTCAAGAAATTTAGCTAAAAAAAAAAAAAGACAAAATTTTGGAGTGAGAAAAAAAAGTTAAGAAAGCCTAGGGAATAAATGGATTTGTCAGTTAAAAACAGATAGGGAATTAGTAGATGGGAGCTGGAGGTATTGGGTAGATGGCAGGAATATTTTGAGGAATTTTTAAATTTTTTTTTTTTTTTTTCCCCAACAAGTGGGCCCGTCTCCCACCGAGCAGGGTGCCCCAAAAAGGGAAAGGAA
Organism: Cherax destructor; assembly: GCA_009830355.1. Lineage (NCBI taxonomy): Eukaryota > Metazoa > Arthropoda > Malacostraca > Decapoda > Parastacidae > Cherax > Cherax destructor. The sequence continues at coordinate 2,739 of WNWK01048233.1, forward strand.
AACCCCAAAAGAAAATACTTCAAATCATTCAACACTTTCACCACACACATACATAATCACTGTCTTTGCAGAGGCTCAGATCGACAGCTGAGAATTGTCCCTCCCAGCTGTCACTATCCCAGACCCTCCTTTAAAGTGCAGGCATTGACTTCCCATTTCCAGGACTCAAGTCCAACTAAATCAATTAACTGGTTTCCCTGAACCCCTTCACAAAAATGTTACCCTGGTCACCTCCAACAGTCGTCAGGTCCCAAAAACCATTCGCCCTCCATTCATCCTATCTAACACGCTCCACATGCTTGCGGGAAACCCCCAAACCCCCTTCCCCCCAAAAACCTCCTTTCCCCCCCCCCCCAAAACCTTTTTTTGGGAAGCCCCCTACCCCCCCCCCCCCTTTTCCCCCTAAGATTTAAAAAGCCCCTCCAAGTCATTCTACTTTGATCCATTCTCCCCTAAATGACCAAACCACCTCAAAAACCCCCTCTTCAGCCCTCTGACAAATACTTTTAGTAACCCCCACACCTTCTCCAAATTTACATTCGAATTTTCTGCATAATATTTCCCACACATTGCCCTTAGACAGGACATCTCCACCCTCCAGCCTCCTCCTCGCTGCAGCATTTGAAACCCCTCTTCACACCCTATAAGAGTGTTGGACCACTATCTTTCTACATTCCCTTTTTTGCCTCCATGGAAATTTTTTGTCTCCACAGATACCTCAAGCCCCACTCCCTTTTTTTTCCTTCATCAATTCTATGGTTAACCTCATCCTTCAAAAACCCATCCGCTGACACGTCAACTCCCAAATATCTAAAAACATTTATTTCTTCCATAATCCCTCTTTTCCAATGTGATATCCAATTTTTCTTTATTTAAATGTTTGAAAACCCTCATCACCTTACTCTTATCTATTTTTATTTTTAACTTTCACCTTTACACACACTCCCAAACTGTCCACTAACCTTTGAAATTTTTCTTTAAATCTCCCATAAGCAAGTATCATCAAAAAAAGTAACTTTTCCAACCCCCTTTTTGCATTTAATTCCCCATAATTTAATCCCACCCCTCTCCCCAACACCCAAGCTTTAAACTTTTTTTACAACCCCTTCTAAAAAATTATTAAACAACCATGGTGACATTAAAATCCCTGTCTAAGCCCCTACTTTTCCCGGGGAAGTAACCCCTCTCCCCTACACACCCTAACCTGAGCCTCACTATCCTCATAAAAACTCTTTACAGCCTTAAAGTAATTTACTACCTATTCCATACACTTGCAACTTTTTCCACATTGCTCCCCTACCCACTTTATCATATGCCTTTTCTAAATCCATAAATGCAATAAAAATTTTTCCCCTTTATCTAAATCTTTTCACATAATGCTTCACTGTAAACACTTGATCTACACATCCCCTACCCACTCTAAAGCCTCCTTGCTCATCTGCAATCCCTTTTCTTACCTCTAATTCTTTCAATAATAACCCTCCCATACCCTTTACCTGGTATCTCAAAATTAAAAACCTTTTTCCTTTTTTTTCAACCCAAAATCGGCCTTCCCCCCAAGGGGGGGGGCCCCAAAGAGAAAAAAAAAGTTTCTTTTTTTCTTTAGTAATGAAAAACGGGAAAAAGGGGGGTTACTACCCCCTTGCTCCCGGCTTTTTAGTCGACTCTTACGACACGCATGGCTTCGGGGGAAAAAGAATTCTGTTCCACTTCCCCATGGAGATAAGAGGAAATAAGAAAAAGGGAACTAGTAAAAAAAATGAAAAAAACCCGGGGGGTTGTTATATATATGTTGACATGAATTTTAATGTGACCTAAGTGTAAGTAAAAGTAACAAGACATGCCTGAAATCTTGCATGTTTATGAGACAGAAAAAAGACACCAGCAATCCTACCATCATGTAAAACAATTACGGGGTTCCGTTTTACACTCTTTGGAAAACGGTGGAAGTACCTCCCTGGGGGTTGCTGTCTACCCCCCCTACTACCTGGGAAAATTCGATTAAACCCCTTTTTCCCTTTTTAATTTTTAAACCAAAAAACCCCCTTTCCCCTTTTTATTGGCTTTACATTTTTTTCTGCCAAAACCCAATTTCCCCCCCCTCTTTTACCTTTATTTAAAAAAATTCCCCCACCCCCCACACCCCCAATCCCCCTTCTTTTAAAAATTTTTCCTGACCCCCCCAGTTCCCGCCTTTTCCCCTTTTTATTTTAAAATTTTAAAAATTCCCCAAAATTTCCGCCTTTTTACCCAAAATTTTTCCTCCCCCAAAGCCCCCCTTTTTTCCTACCCCCTCTACTAACTCCCCCTAACCCCCCTTTTTTTAACTGACAAAAACCATTTGTTCCCCAACTTTCTTTTTTTTTATCTCACTCCAAAATTTTTTTTTTGTTTTCAGAAAATTTCTTGACAAACCTCTCCCCTTCTTTCATCCGCTCTTTTTTTGCACTCTCTCCCCCTCTCTTCACCTTTTTTTCTCTCCAATTCTCTGCTCTTCTATTTAAAACTTCTGTTTTGTAAAAACCTCTCATAAGCTCCCTTTTTTTTCTTTTATCCCCCCTTTACCCTTTATTCCCCCCCACTCCTCTTTCCTCCTGCCCCCCCCTCCTATCCCCCAAACTTCTTCCCCACATTCTAATCTTTTTAAAAAATATCCCAACTCTCTTTAACCCCCCTACTCCTACTTGCTTTTCCCACCTTTCTGCCAAAATATCTCACCCTTTTTCCTCCCCCTTGGGTTTTTACATTTTTCCCCCCCTCTTACTTGCTGTTGCCATTTTTTTTTTGTCCCATCTACCTTTTTCTCTTTAAATGTAACTAAACCAAATAATGATCCGATTAACCTTTCCCCCCTATAAACATGTACATCCTGAAGCCTACCCATCAACCTTTTATCCAAATTTCATAATCCAACAAACTACTTTCCTTCGTGCTATATCATACCCTTTTATATTTATTTATCCTCTTTTCATAAAAAATGTATTACTTATTACCAAACCCCTTTCTAAAAATAGGTCAATTTAAAGGTTCCCCATTTACATTTACCCCCCCCACCCCCCAAAATTTTTTTTCTACTCCCTCCACAACATTTTTACCCACTTTAGCATTAAGATCCCCCAAACCCCAATTATCCTTTTTTTGGTTCAAAACTCCCCCCCACTCCCCAAAAATTTTCCCAAAAAAACTCTCTCTCTCCTCTACACTTTCTCTCTTCTTTTCCCGGTGCATAAACACTTACTATAACCCACTTTTCCCTCCAAAACCCTTTTTTTACTCCACATAATCCTTGAATTTATACATTTATATTCCCTTTACCTGCCATAACTGATTATTCAACATTATTGCCACTCCTTCTTTAGCTCTAACTCTATTTGAAACCCCCGACCCAATCCCCTTTTTTCTCCCCATGAAACTCTCCTCCCCCTTCAGCTTTTTTTCTCACTTAAAACCAAAGGGCATCCAGCCCTTTTCATTCATAACATCTACAATCATCTCTTTCTTATCATTGGACAAAATCCCCCGCACATTCAAACATCCCACTTTGACGGTTTTTTTCTTTTTCTTTTTATTTTAAAAAATCAGGAAAAGGGGTTTCTAGCCCATTGTTCCCGGGATTTTAGTTGACTTTTACAACACGCATGGCTTTTCGGAGGAAAGATTCTTATTCCCTTCCCCATGGATATGAAAGGAAAAGCAATAAGAACAAGAACTATTAAGATAAAATCAAAGAAAACTCGGATGAGTGTGTATACATAAACGGGACATGTTTGGTAGGTGACCTAAGTGTAAGAGAAATACAAGAGTACCTGAAATCTTGCATGTTTTGAGACAGAAAAAAACACCAACAATTTCCCACCATCATGTAAAAAAAATACAGGCTTTGTTTTTTTACTACTTTTGGAAGTTAAACGGATTAATTTTATTTCCATTATTTCTTATGGGGAAAATTGATTCGGATAACAAAAAATTTGTTACAGATACGCCCTTTTGGGAAGGATTAATATCACTAACCGGGGTATGACTGTAATTATTTTGCACCTTTTAAAGTAGAAATATTATAAGTCAAACCATAAATTAATCGGGGAGACTTGTATAGTGGTTCCAACATTTTTTCATGTACGAGGCATGGGCTTTAAATGTTGCAGCAAGGAGGCTAGCAGCATTGGAAATGTCATGGTTTGAGAGCAATGTTGTTCAGAGAATTTAGTGTAGAAATTAGTGGGGATGGGTTATGAAATGTAAAATTCAGATAGTGGAGGAGAGGGGGGGGGGTGGCTTGGGCATTTAGAGAATGTAGTAGAGGGGAAGAAGAGGTAAAAATTTTGGGAAGGGGGTGGTTGTCCCCAGGAAGGAGTGCGAACGAGGTAACATTTATAAAGGGGATTCAGGATAACCAGTAAACCATTCCAGAGTACAGTGCCTGCACTCAAAAAAAAAAAAAAAAAAAAAAAAAAAAAAAGGGGTGGCTGTTGCAGTTTAGTCTTTTAAAAAGTGTGATATTTGCACAATTTTTTTTGACTCTTAGGAACACTTATTTAATAATACCAAAAAACCGGGGGTATAATGGACTACATAATGGGGGGGGGAGATTATATGGCCATGACCATTTAAAAGTAAAATTTTTTTTAATTAAAAACTTTGTTGGTTTCCCCTTCAGCTTTTTGTAACTATTTCCCATCGGGGAGTTCATTAAAGGGGATGGTTTACGAAGTTATTCTTGTAATGTCCCCTTTTCAAATTTGGGTAGCCTGGTCTGGGGATGGGGCCAACTTGTGATTCTCTGGCATTTTTAACATTATCTATTGAGACATAAACAAGACTATAAAATTGATATCTTGATTTTCAGGAAACTAAGAAGGAGCCGCCTCCGTTTGATTGGCATCAAACTGCTACACATGTGTGCTTTGCAGTCTATGCTAAGCTCTCTGATCCTGCACCTACTTATGGGGGAAACAAACCCCTATCAGACTCAATGCAAACATTGTTTTTGGAGATGAAAATGGTTCACGTTGGATATTGAGCTTACTGGGGTAATTTAAAAAAAAAAGGGTAGGGTGTTTTAAAAAGTAGGACAAGGGTATAATCAGTGTTATCTATATGGGTTTAAAGGTGCAAGATAAGGATTGTTCCTGTTAAGAAAAGGGCTAAAGACATTCTCCTGGAATTTTTTTAACCATGAAGTTTCATTACAGTGGCCCCCCCGGATTTCATTATTTTTTCGTTCCAGAATGCTATTCAAGTGCCATTACAAACAAATTTATTCCCATAAGGAATAATGAAAATAGACTAGTTTTTTTTTGGCCCCCCCAAAAATACACTTAAAAAAAACATTAAAAAAAAACACTTACAAAAAAGGGGGGATTTTGGGGAGCAGGAAAACCCCGGGGGTCCACTGTTTTTTTTTTCCTCTGTATTTTGTATATAGTAAAAAGGAAAATTTTTCCACAACACCCCATAATCACTTTAATGCCAGTGAAGGACTTTTGAACTATTTCCCCGGTGCTGTATGACCCTTTAAAGATTTAGCAGTCCCTTTTTTAATGTAATTATAATAATAAAAATCCCTTATAAAATTGTCCTATTATAATAGATGGTATAGTTAAGATGTACAAGCAGCAATTTGAACCTTTATTAAGGCATTTTCAATTATGTCTTTTCAACCACAACTTTCCCCTTTTTGAAATTTGTTTCCAACTTGCATTATCATCTTTCTGATTTTCTACATTTATTTTTTTTTTATGCAACTGTTATCCTGACATACTTTTTTTAACCACTTTTTTTTAAATTTTTTTCTCTGATATAACTGCCATGTGTAGCATTCTAGACTTGGAAAACCTTTTTTAAGATGCATGTATAATTGTATTTACTTGTGTTCCTGTGAGATAGAGACAGAGATAGATACAGCCAGCCCGGAGCCAGCTGGCCGGGCCCGCCTGCCGACATCACTTTCCACTTAAAAGGGGGTGTTAATATGACATGACATCAGTGAATCCTTGGTGTTTTCCGCACTGTTTGCTCTAGCTGGCGCTCAATTTAACGGGGGCTCCCACAAGGTACTAAGTGGTCCCAGATTTTTTAAAACACACACCAAGTGTTAAGACCCATTCTATGCTGAAAGCCCTCTCAGGCCAATCGTGCCCAAAATTTTGGGGACAGGGAAAAAAAAACAAAATTACGTTTGGGGTAGTAGCAGTACTAACGTATATATAAGTTTTGGACTGTTTAAGGGGTTTAAAAAATTTTCCGGGAATAGTAGAATACTATCTTTAGTTTCATTTTTAAAATTTATATTTTTTAAAAATATGTTACACAAAAACTAAGGGGAAACACTTGACTTCAGTTTCGTTTATATTTACAGTTGATTGATGTGGGCCAGAGCAGCGTATGTTTTGGGATCCAAGGTGGAAATCAAACTTTGGAAAAGAACCATCAAGCTCGCACCCAAAAATTGAAAAAGAACAGACTTCTAATAAGACCGGAAATGAGAAAGCTGATGAAAAAACTGAAGGGGGCCTAGAACAAATGGTTGATGCAGTTACCCTTTGTGATCTTTGGGAAAGGGAGTATTACTTTTAGGATAGCTTATATTGATTTTAAAGTATTGCAATAAGATACCTTGATTTCTTCATGAACAGAAGAGAAACCAGTAGGCATTTTTTTACCCCTTAAACATGCAGATTTGTTAATAGGGGGAGCATATTAAATTTGTATATTTTTGATCATTTTAATTTTTTAATGTTATACAGAAATAATTTATATCCTCCAGCCCCAGTAAGTTATGTTTTCTTGGCTTTTTGTCAAGACAACAAAATATGTGATCATAAAAACATTAATAATAAACATGTTAAAGGAATTTTTAATTTTTTTTTTATTTTTAAATTTCCCCCCTTCAGTTATAACTTAAATATCATAGTTGAACAGTTTGTTTTGGGCCTCCTTTGTAGGCCCTAGCTTGAAAAAGGGGGTTTCCTTTTTGGGGTTCCTCATTTGTTAAATTTTTTACTTTACTTTTGTTAAAAACAGTTCCATAAGTCTTGATCAGGTGCAGTGTGAGCATACTTTGAAGACTCTTTCAAAATCTTGTGGATTTTCTAAAATTTTGGCATGTCTGCAAAGTTTTGAGTTTCATGAAACTTTCTTGGATTGTCAACTATTAATCAAATTTGACTTGCTGAATGGTCAATGTGACTTCCATCATGCGAGTTCCATCCCCTTTAACCCTTTCACTACCACAACCAGCAAAAAGTCCTGCCAATGTCCCCTTTCCCTTTCGATGCTTCTGTCCCCTTTGGGTCAGGTTTGTCTCCCCTCCCTGCTGGCCTGCTTCCCCCCATATCCATTCACAACCTGGTGGATCTGACTTCTGGCACCTGGTGAAGATGCTTGCCCAGTTTCTGATATCTTCTGATGAGATGCTGAATAGTCTGGGATTACAGATGTTAACAGTGTTCCTTTATTGTGCCCACTGCACCCCTATTTTTCACTGGGTTTATTTTGCACTTTCTTCCTTTGTCTCACTCCTTTTTAAAGGGCAGTGTGAAGATTTGGGACAAGACCCTAGATTTCCCAAAAGGGTTTATCATGACACTCCTCCACTCCAGTGAATACATATTTAGGACAGTAATTTTGTTTATTGTACCTTTTCCTATGCTCTTTATCTGATCTATTTTTCCCATCAGTGGTACATATTTAATACAGACCTTGATACTTTCCCCAGGCACTGGCGAGTATTTAGGGTGCTCATGAGTGTTTCCCAGAGTATGTTTAAAAATTTTTGGAAAATTTTTTGGCCCAGCCGTTTATGGTTGTTGTTTACTGAACTTTCCCTTTTTGCATGTTTTTTTAAGAGTTCCCCCCAAACCTGGGTTTATACTATTTGTACTTCTATGATGTTTTTTCATAATTGCATCGCTGCTATACGATTGATTATTGCATACACACTCGTGCCAATAAAAGGGGGTGCCAATAAAACATTACTGACATATTTAGAAACCATTTGCAGTCCTCGATTATACCAGCAGTATGCATTTAGTTGACAAATTAGAAGTAAAAATTTGGGGCTGTGAATTGTCATGATTTTCAAGTGGTGTATGAAAATGGTTTTCCATCTCTTAGATGTAATACTGCAATGTTCCAAGTTAAACCTGGAAAGAAGCCAAAACTAGTACAGTGAGCCCCCCGGTTTCTTTTGTTTAAATTTTAATTCAGTTCCAAAGGAAAGGGCCCGGGGGGGCGAAAAAAACCCGGAAATTTTTGGGGAAACCGGGGGGAAATTTTTTCCCAAATTCCCTTTTTTTCCCCATAAGAAATAATGGAAATAAAATTAATCCGTTCCAGACATCCAAAAGTATTAAAATAAAATATTTTTGTACAACATATAGACATTAAATTACACACAATTTTATGAGAAATAATAGTACAATAACATGTTACTTACATTTACTGAAGAGTTGTTGATGTGTGGAAGGGGGGAGGAGGGGAAAGGAAAAAAAGGGGCAAATTTTTGGGGACTGGCCTTTTTTTTTTAATGCCACTAGGACTAGCTTGAGTCACTGGGAACCCCCTCTAACAAAAAAAAACTGTCCAGGGGGCTCTGTCTGGCATTTTTTTAAAAAAATCCCCTTGAAATGGGACCCCCCCATTGTTTATTGTACATGTGGCCAACACTGCCTGCAACAGCTTAGTTAGGGGGATAATCATCCATAAAGCCTTGCACATCAGCCCATTTGGCACAGATCTCCCTAATCCTTGAAGGCACCTTCCTCCATCTCTTTTCCCCAAAAGCTGTTGCTGTTGAAGCTCTTAGATCTTCAGTGGTTAAACTCTTCATTGTCCTTTCCCCCACCAACTCCCCTTTCCCCATCCTCGGTACAAACATCCAACCCCCTGGACTTGCCCCGTGCCAAAATTTCTTTCACAACAGGCTCAGGCTCAGGGTTCTGAGGCTCACCCCCCCAAAAACCCTTTAAAATCCCTCTCTAGGACACAGTCTGGCCACAATTTTCTCCAGTCAGAAAGCCCCGGTAGTCACTCCCTCCCAAGCCTTACCTATAAAGTTTTCAAAATACAGGATATGGAAATGATTTTTTCCCAAAGTCTTTAGGGTCATATTTATGTCTATGGTCACATCAAAGCACTTTTTTAAACATTGCTTTGGTGTTTTTTTTTTTTTAAAATTGCAAATGACCTGCTGGTCTCCTGGAGGAGGGGAGTGGTATTGGGGGAAAAAACTTCACTTTGATGAACTTAGTCCTGCACAATTTGCTCTTCCAAGTCTTTGGGGGATGACAAGGAGCGTTGTCCATTATCAGGAGGCACTTAAGTGGCAAATTATTTTCCTTGAGATATTTTTTTTCCCCCTGGGGGCCAAAAAACTTCATAAAACCAGTCCAAGAAAATGTCCCTATTGGGCCCATGCCTTATTGTTAGGGCTTCCACATCACACACAAATTAGACTTGGCGACACCGCATCTCTTAAACCTGGGGGGTTTTCAGAATGATACACCACTAAAGGCTTCACTTTAAAAACACCACTGGCATTGGCACAAAGCATGGTTAGCCTGTCTTTCATGGCCATGTCCTGGGAGTGCCTTTTCCCCCTGTGTAATGAAGGTCCTTTTGGGATTTTCTTCGAAAACAGGCCTGTTTTTCCCAAATTTAACACTTGTTGGGGTTTGGGAAATTTTTCAGCCTCTATGTACCCCACGAACCCTTCACGTAATTTTCACCCCACTTTTGTCAGAACTGGCTGCCTCACAACACTATGTAGGGCCCTTACGCTTTTAAATCTGTCAAACCAGCCTTTTTCTGGCTTTAAATTCATTCACTTCCCTCGTTGCAGGAATTTTCTTAACGAGATCATCTGCAACTGCCTTGCTTTTCAGATATTATCCCCTGGAAACACTATCTCCTGCTTTTGTTTTCGTTGATCCAAAAAAAAGTTTCCACTTCTTCCAGCACTTGAGATCTCTGTTTTGTACCATACTTGCACCTTTCGCACGCAGGTCCTTTATTTCCTTTCTCTTGGACAATGGAAGAGATGGTTGAATGGGATTTCCATAGAGCCGGGCCAGCTCAGCGATCGCACTCCACTTTCATTTTTGCTATCATCTTCAATTCTGCTGTTTTCTGACATTCTTTACCACAGGCTTGGCACTAGAGCTTTTTTGGGGGCCCTGGTGGTTTTTTTGCAGTTCAAGCACAAAAAACAGTAGAATAATGACAATATACTGGATGAATTTGGGGGGTTTGCTTGCTTGTAAACAATAGCACACTGACGCGGGTGGAGTCCCCGGGGCCCAGCTGGGCCACGTGCGCGTCCGGGACGAATCGCCAACTCCGGCGGATTCATTAACCCCGACCCAAAAATTCTCATGGAAAAAACCAACGAACACCGATTTGGACAAACTCCAACGCAAAGAACCCCGGGGGATTGACTGTAGTTCCTTTGTCCATCATAAGATAATTCATGTAGTATACCATGCGGATCACATGTTGGTGTCATAATGATGAGTGATCCTTTTTAGTGAGGCCTGGTTAGCTGTCCCTTCACTATTTTCCTAGACAGAAGAGATGGTTTTTTTGTGTGCACTTAAATAACAGGACAGCAGAGATGCATGGTATTACTGTTAACTTTCACTTACTATTTAAAAGGTAATGACAAAAAAACCCAAAATTTTATGGAAACTTGTGAAATTAAGCATGGTATGCGTTTCGGATATTATGTATACGACTTTAATTTAAAAAAAAAAAAAAAAATTTTTACTCTTATTTTTTATTCATTGTTCTTTTTTAGAGATAGCATTAAACATTTTTTTTTGTTAATTAAATATCAAATTCAGTACTTTTATACATTTACTTTCTCACAGCTGAGTGCTGTGTGGTGATGTAGGGA
>WNWK01048234.1:0-13632 GCA_009830355.1 Cherax destructor
GCATACTATAATGGTATGAAATTGGGGTTTGTTCAACCTCTCTGATTTTTTTTTAATGTTTTTTTTTGCATTTTTTAAAATTTTTTTTAGAATTTTTTTAAATGTTTATATAGTAGTGTATACTGTATATTGTAATAAACAGAACAAAAATGGCTGTAATATACATTTTTAGGTTTTTTCTGGTCGGGAGACCCCATTGTAAATCAGAGACCCCATGCCAAATCAGAGACCCCATCGTAAATCAGAGCCCCTTTTTAAATAAATCACCCCCCCATCGAAACCCCCAGCCCCCCCTGTAAATCAGAGACCCCATCGTAAATCAGAGACCCCATCGAAAATCAGAACCCCATCGTAAATCAGCCCCCCGGTAAATCAGACCCCCCATCGTAAGTCAGGAGTCAGCTAAGTGGGGGGAATTTTTGGGGTCAACATTTAACAATATGTCGTTCCTCCTATCCCAGCCCAACCCCTTGGTTTTCGTGTTTAATTTTTTCCCCAGAGGATCAACAAAAACCAAAATAAAAAAAAACCCAAAAACCCCTTTTTCCAAAAACTAAAAGAAAAAAAAAATTTTTTGGGGGCCTTAAAATAGATTTACATGCACAAATGAATGAATTCAATGTGACACTTACCCAATTGAAGACTGATGTTACTGGAGGGAAAAGGGGGGGGGAGGGGGAAAGAGGCTATTTTTTGGGGAAGGGGGAACCCCCTTTAAAAGGGAAAATTTTGGTACCAAGTCCTTATCTGGGGTCCCCTTCCCTGCATGCCCACCTCCCCCATGCCTTTTTTTCCCCCCTGCATGCCTGCTACACTCCCCCCCCCCGCATCCCCGCTACACCCCCCGTTTTTCCCTACACTCCCTGCATGCCTGCTACACTCCCTGCATGCCTGCTACCTCCCTGCATGCCTGCCCCCCACTCCCTGCATCCCCTCACTCCCTGCATGCCTGCACCCCCCCTGCATGCCTGCTACCCCCCCGCATACCTGCCCCCCCTCCCTGCATCCTGCTACACCCCCCGCATGCCTGCTCACTCTTAAATTCCATTTTTTTTTTTTTTTTTCCCTTTTTTCCCCCAAAAGGGCTGACACTTTGGAGCTATCTTTGTGCCCGTGGTGGCTTTTGTATCCCCACACAATAACCCAAAAGGGCCAAAACCCCCAAAAGATTGTTAAGACATTTTTGTATGAACTCGCAGGATAATGTTCATCAACCAAAAAAAGTTACACTGCCAAAATATTTCATCCCAGAAACAATGTTACACTGTCGGGGAAATGTTCACTCAACCAGGAAAAATTTTACACTGCCTGAAATGTTTCCTCAACCAGAAACAATTTTAAAAACCCCGAGAATGTGTTCACTAAACCCAGAAACAATGTTACCTGCCTGAGAATTTGTTCCTCCCCCGAAACAATGTTACATCCAGAATGTGTTCACTCAACCGGGGAAAAAATGTTACACTGTCTGGGGGAAAATTTTCACTCAACCAGAAACAATGTTACATCCTGAGAATATTTCACTAAACCCAAAAAAATTTTTCACTGCCTGGGGAAAAGTTTCCCCCCAAACCCGAAACAATGTTACCCCCCTGCCTGAGAATGTCGGGGGAAAGGGGGGGCTTGCGGGCTTTGTATTTCGCTGGGCACTGGACGGGGTTTCCCTTCCACCCAAAACAAAAAACAATTTTTCCCGGGGGAAAAAAAATTTTCCAAAAAAACCAAAATCACTGAAAACTGAGACACCGAAAAAAGGGTTGACTGTATTTGCTGGGGATGTACCAAGACCTACCATGGATACCAGAAGTGGGGGGTAGCAAACCCTATATATAAATCATTTTTTGGTTTACATACATCCCCAAATGAAAAAGTTTAATTGATAAATTACGCACATTAAGTAGAATTTTTTTTGATTTTCTTTTTTGGGCCCCCCCCGGGGGGAAAAGGCCCCAAGTTTTGAAAAAAAGAAAAAAGTAAAAGGGGTTAGCTCTTTTCACTAATTTAAGTATTTCCCCATTTCCCCCTTTCTTTTGTGTCGGGGCCCCTTATTAAGCAAAAAATTAAAAGGTTTTTTTTAGGGTTCCCTGGATAACTTAAAAAAACAGAAACCAAATCCATGGATATGGGGTTCTACTGTATAGAAAATTTGGAAAACCCCAAAAGGGTTTGTTTGGGCAAAATTATATTGGAAAAAGAGATTTTGTGGTTTTTAAACTTCCCCTTTTTTTTTGGAGTACGAAGCTTTTAAAAATTTTGAAGGGGGGCAGGAAATGGGGTTTTTCCCCGGTTGAGTCCTGGGCCGGGGGAAAAAAAAATGCCTTTCAAAACAAAAGGGGGGTGGAGATATCTGGGGTGAACTGTTGTATTAGGGGCCCCCGGGAAGACAGTGAAAAAAATGTTTCCTCCATTTTTGGGGGCCCCCCCTTGGTGGGAGGGGGCTGGCAAGTTAAAAAAAATAGGTAAAAAAAAACATGGCCCCAAAAAAAGTGGCATTTTTTTTTGCAATGATTCCCTCTCCCGGAACTTTTGGGCCCCAAAAAAAACAAGGATATAGAGGGGATATAAATTTCCCCGTGCTTATGCTATGTTCTTTTCCCCCCCGTGCTGTTACATTAAAAACCTTGTTTACCCCTTTTTCCTGATGCTGTTACCTTAAAACCCCCTGGTTACTTAAAAACCTCTGTGTTATTGTTTGTTTATTTAAAAAGGGGGGCAAAAAACCCCCGGGGGAAAAGTTGTGCAAATAAACCCGTATTAGTTGGGGCTTTTTTTTTTCCTAACATAAAACATAGATCTTTCTCCATAGGGGAAAAAGGGGGGAAAAATTCTTCCTCTATAACCCATTTTTTAAGGGCGACTAAAATGCCGGGAGGGGTTAAGTTTCCATTCTCCTGTATAAATTACTAAATTTCTGGCAGCAAGGGGGGGGTAACACCTCCTGTATAAAAATTTTTTTAAAAGATGGGGAAGGTGCTAGTAACACCCCCCCCTGTATAAATTACTAAATGCTGGGCAAAACAGAAAACCCCCCGTAAAAAATTTAAATCTGGCGAAAGGTGCTAGTAACACCCCGTATAAATTACAAAATTTGGGGCAAGGTGCTAGTAACACCTCCTGTAAAAATTACAAAATGCGGGGAAAAGGTGCTAGTAAAACCCCCCCCCGTATAAATTATAAATGCTGGCAGCAAGGGGTTAAACCTCCTGTATAAATTTAAATGCTGGGCAAGAGCAAATAACCCCTTTCCATAAATTTAAAGCTGGGCAAGGTGGGTTTTATAAATTACTAAATTGGCAGCAAGTGCTAATAACACCCCCTTTATAAATTACTAAATCGGGCAGAAAGGTGCTAAACCCCTGTAAAAATTTTAAAAATTAAATGCTTTTTTAAAAAAATTGGGGCAAAAAACACCGTATAAATTACTAAAAAAAAAAGGGGGGCTAAACCGCAAGGTGCAAAAACCCCCTTAATTTTTCAAATGCTGGTAGAAAGGTGCTAAAACACCACCTGTAAAAATTACTAAATAAAAAAGTCTTTTGTCTGTTTTGGGTCACCCCCGGGGGGGAATGGCCATTTTTAAAAAATATAGATTGATCTTATTTAAAGCGGAAAAAGTCCCCCCGAAGAGCATCATGATGGGGGGGATGCCGTAACACCAGGTGGATGCCCCACTTGGCGTTGCACGCTCTGGGGGGGAATGGTGCGTTTTTTCCCCCTGATTGGTTAGGGGGTGCCTCCCTGTGCCGGAAACCCCCAGCCCCGAAGGGTTCACAAACTCAGCCCTCCGGCGGCTCAAATGAGATAAAACATGTGGGAGTGGAGACAAGTGGTTTATGGTTGATGGGGGAATGGAGACAAAGGGTTTTTGGAACCTGATGAGCTGGGAGTGTAAGCAGGGTAATATTTAGTGAAGGGATTCAGGAAACTGGTTGTAGACTTGAATCCTGGAGGTGGGAAGTACAATGCCTGCACTTTGAAGGAGGTTTGGGATATTGGCTGTTTGGAGTGACATCTAAACAATCATATCTGGGCACCTCTGAAAGTCATTGTGTGAATGATGGTGAGTATTTTTTTTTTGGGTCACCCTGCCTTGGTGGAAACAGCCGATGCATTAGTGAAAACAAAAATTATGAAGAACTAAAATGCTCTAGGTAAGAACATGGGTCTTAATTCTAAGATAATCCATCTGAGGATCTCGAAGATGTCTATCTAATTCATCTGTACATGTATTGTGGTGGTGATCAAGGTGTTGCTGTAGTCCCTGTGCGTTCCCTGCAAGGTGGGAAGTACTGTACTTCCACAGTGAAGGATGGGTGGGGAGGTGCAAATTGTTGGGTACCATAATTTGGATAGGGGTCACCCTAGGAAGGTTGGAGGGATAGGGGTAAAGGAGGTTTTCATGTAAGGAGCCTGGACATCCAGCATGTGTGTTTAGATAGGAGGGGAGGCAAGTGGCTTTTATGACTTATTGTACTGTTGGAGTGTGAGCAAGATAACATTTTGAAGGGGTTCAGGCATTGTACTTCCATCTCCAGAACTGTAACATCCTCACCCTCCTTCAGAATGCAGGCACTGTACTTCCCTCCTCCAGACCTGTAACAGCCTCATTCATTCTTCAGAGTGCAGGTACTGTACTTCCCTTCTGCAGAACTGTAACATCCTCACCCCTCCTTCAGAGTGCAGGCACTGTATTTCCCACCTCCAGGACTCAAGTCTGGCTAACCAATTCCTCTGACTCCCTTCATAAATGTTACCTTGCTGACACTCCAACACCACATCAAACCATAAGGCCACTTGCTAAGAGAATAAAGGCTCACTTTCTTGGTTAAAACTTGCTTCTCCAGTAGCAGCCAGGCCAGAGTGAAGAGAAATAAAGCTGCAGCGTCACTATAGTCAGAGTGCGTGAGCTTGGAGCTCACTCTCCTCCATCGTCCTCCGGGCTCAGTCGATTCTTGCCATGACACAGATAGAGGTTGTTCAACTGGTAGTCCATCGCCGAGGAACAAGCCGCCCAGAACTCCACATAGCGAGAACATCTTGGGAGCTCAGTTCTGAAAGTAAATTTTTTAACCGTAGTGTCGGCATACCTCTGGCAAGACAGTGATGGGGCAAGTGATGATGAAAATGTTTCTTCCTTTTCGGGTCACCCTGCCTCAGTGGGATACAGCCTGTGTTAATAAAACTTAAAAAAAAAAAAAAAAAAAAAAAAAAAAAATTATTTTTCTTAACCACTCATAACTTTATTAACAATGACCTTCATTATCATTGCCCAATCAAGGTAGAGCAATGTAAACAAGAAACATTCACAATTGCTCATTCTATAGGAAACTGATAAAGAAATCACTTAAGAGAGAATCACTGAATCAGTTTGAAATATTAATGCACACTTTTAAAATTCTTTTTTCTACACTTCTGAACTCCTACTAAATAGTCTGTGTCTAGTTCTTAGTCTTTAAGCATTAGTATTAGTCTGCCTGAAATGCACAGAATGCTAGTGGCTTCATTTTGTGCCAAACAATATTTTATTACATGTAAACTGCATTATTTGTATACTGTTTACATCAATGATCTCCCCAACGCATCTCACAGTCTCATCTGTTCAGAGTCTTCTCCACTCAAGCGTGATTATGCTCAGTGATGTTAACGACAAGCTATTAAAAATATCTCGTGGATGATGACCAACAAGCTCACTCTCAATATAGACAAAACTTACTTCATGATGTTTGGAAACAGCTTTAAATATCCAACTGAACATATTAATCAATGGTTCCCTCATTACAAGACACAGTGAGGGCAAATTTTAGGTCTACATCTTGATTGCACGTGAAATTTCAGACCCCATCCAACACATAGCCAAGAAGGTCTCCAAAAACAGACCTTCCTTCCAAAACATGGCATCCACTCCAAGATATGGTACTATGTACCCCTACATGGCACTACTTACACTACCATGCTCTAATCTACCTTACCTCACCTATGGTATTTGTGCCTGGGGGTCTACTACGTCTATCACCTTAAGCCTTTAACCCTTTGGGGGTTGACAGGCCTTCTCGGAAACCTGTTCCCAGGGTCGAAAAATATTCGGGGAAAAAAAAAAAAAATTATCTTATGAAATGATGAGTTTTTTTTCTAAATCTAAATAGCTAAACAAAAAATTTTTGCGATCAATACTTACGGAGATATGGAGGCTTCAAGTTGACCAAAATTGAACCGCTGACAGCAACATCGGTGACTTCCGGTTTGCTGGTAATCGTTTTTTTTTTCCTTGAAGTTGTTTTCTTATCGATTTTAATTTTCTTTTTTTCAAATAACTTTTATGGCCTGTGAGACCAATATAAGTGCTGTTTTTCAAATATTCACTATCTAATTCTTACACAATATTGACAAAGTTTGTTTTCACTATTTTGTTTCACAATTTATTACAATATTTACAATAACAAATATTATTTATTTCTATTGTTCAATCAATATATAGATATAGTATAGAGTCACTGGACATGTTTCTAGAAGTTCTGCAGCCTGTGGAAGTCTCTGAAACATGGTTCCATCACAGTGGTATTTCACATTCTACACACATATAACGAGTGTCTTTGTGTTGCTCTGGGGTCTTTTTGTATGTGCACAGACATAACACCTCTTCTGAGCCCTTTTCTTGCAAGCAGTAGCAGGCAGTTTTGTTAGGAAGTGTTCACCAGGCCTCAGACGAGAGGTGTTGTTGGTAATTTGTGGCGGTTTTCTATTGCAGGTGGTGTTTCTTGGTACTTGGTGATTATTTGCCTGATGACAGACAAACAAAATTGCCATATGGTGGTTTGTTTGTGGTCTTCAACTTATAAACATTATAAGCATTGAGCATGGAAATGTCCAGAATGTAAAAAAAAGTGTTTATGTACCACTTATAACTCTTTCTAACACAATCAGCAAACCCAATCTGCATGTCACATTTGTCCCTGAATGCATATTGAGAGTGTAGTCCATCACAGTTGCAGGTTTTAGAATGGGTTCATCGGTCTCTCTATTCACCCTGCCACTGTCTGCCATTTCATTAGGGTGAACTGATGACAACAGTGTGACATCTCGTTTGTCATGCCACCGAAATGTCATGATATCATTGGCAGCAACGCCTGCACCTCACCTCTACGATGCCTGCATCGAACCTAGGCATATGCTTACGATTTGCACGAACTGTTCCACACACATCTGTCAAGTTCACTCCAAAAATCACTGAGGGAGGGGCTTGTGTACCAGTTATCAGTATATAATGTATGCCCTTGCCAAGATATGGTTCCATCATTGTTCTAACCACATCACCAGAGATACCCAGTAACTTCCTGGTATCTTTCAATGTATTACTTCCAGTGTACACAATAATATCCAATACAAGACCACTGTAGCAATCACAAAGCACAAACAACTTTATACCAAAGCATTTCCTTTTGCTTGGTATATACTGCTTGAATGACAGTCTACCTTTGAACAGAATCAAAGACTCATCAATAACAAGCTTCCTGAAGGATTAAAATACATATTGAATTTCTCTTTCAGATACAGAAACACATTCCTAATCTTAAATAACCTGTCGGTTCTGTCAGGCCTGGTTTTGTCTGAAAATGTAACATGTAACAGTAGCATAAATCGATTCACTGGATATATCACTGAAGCTGGTGTTGCAATCAATCGGTCTGTTGACCAGTATGATTTGATACGGGGCTTATACACATGTGGTATAAGCATTATTGTGGCAAAGAAAAGATACATCTCTGCCACAGTTGTCTCCTTCCACTGGTGTAGACGTGATTTTGGTGAAAGAATCGTGTTTGCCATTGTGTAATCAAGTATCTGTTGCTTTCCTGATAATAATGTCTATCAGAGGTTCGCAAAGAATAACTGGAAACATTCCAGTTCAGTGGCATTGTTCCCAAGTGGACAAGATGGGCGTATTCCACTGTGAGTTTCATCAAACTGATGGGGATTGGGAATAAAATTCGCAGCTTCCTGCCAATCCCAGGTGCGGTCTGCTAGTGGGCACTGGATATTTACAGGTGGCTGTGGGGGTTGTGGAAGTGGAGGTTGTGGGGGTTGGTGGGTGAGTGAGGGTTGCCTTTGTTGTAGCTGAGCTGACTCAGCGGCGTCGGTGTCAGCATGGTCCACTGCTGGTGCCTCGCGCCTGGCACTACCACCACTACCAGTTGCATGCACATTTCTCATTCCAATTGCAACACTATCATCTTCATTTTCACTATCACTTCCTGTTGTACGCCCACGGGATGTACTCCGAGATGTACTCCTAACCCTTGGAAGAGCATATGGCACACTACCAGAGTGCATATACTGTCGTATATACTGACGCTTCACTGGTGAATATTCCCCTTCACTCGCGCTACTGGAACTATTTCGAAGGGCTTGGAGTTCATATTCACTATCACTATCATCACCATTGCTCACATCTGAGTCCGGGATATGAGTACAGTGGACCCCCGAGTTTCGTAAGGTTCTTACTTCGTAAACATCGTGTTTCATAAGCTTTTACGATTTCGGAATCAGTAAAACCACTCGTTTTCGTAACGATTGACCTGTCCGCCTGCCCGCCTCGGGGACGCAGGGCCGCCAGTGAAGCGTTGTTTACCATTGAGAGAACATTACCTAGCGGCTCTTTCAAACATTCACACTACATTTGGTGTTTTTTTGGGGCTTTAGTGATTGTCACTGTGAAATAAGTCACCATGGGTCCAAAGAAGCTTCCTAGTGGCACCCTGTGGTAAAGAAAGTGAGGAACACCATCGAACTGAAGAAAGAGATTATAGAAAAATATGAGAGTGGCGTACGTCTGAGTGATCTTGCCAGGATGTACAACAAAACCCCTTCTACTATCGGCTCTATCCTGGCAAGAGAAATGAGATCAAGGAAGCTAATGTTGCAAAAGGGGTTGATATGTTAACGAAAAATAGATCGAAAACAGTGGATGAGGTTGAGAAGTTGTTGTTGGTGTGGATCCATGAAAACAGAGAGCGGGTGATAGTGTTTCTATGGCGATAATTTGTGAAAAGGCAAGGAAGTTGCACGAGATCTTGTCAAGACAATGCCTGCAACCAGTGGTGAGGCAAGTGATTTTAAAGCCAGCAATGGCTGGTTTGAGAGGTTTAAGAAACGTAGTGGCATACACAGTGTTGTGAGGCATGGTGAGGCAGCCAGCTCAGACAAAGCGCAGCTGAAAAATTTGTGCATGAATTCCAGGGGTTCGTAAGGCTGAAAATTCCTCCCAACAAGTGTTTAACTGTGATGAAACAGGCCTGTTTTGAAGAAAATGCCCAACAGGACCTACATTACTCAGGAGGAAAGGCACAGCCAGGACACAAGCCTATGAAAGACAGGCTAACTCTCATGTTTTGTCCTAATGCTAGTGGGGATTTTAAGGAAGCCTTTACTGGTGTATCACTTGAAAATCCCAGACCCTTCAAGAATCACAGTGTTGACAAGAATAATTTTGTGTGCATTGGAAGGCTAACACCAAGGCATGGTCCTCGAGATTTTCAAGGAATGGGTGACTGGAGTGTTTGGCCCTACTTGAAGAAATACCTCCTGGAAAATAAATTGCCACTCAAGTGCCTCCTGATACTGGACAATGCTCCTGCTCACCCTCACAACTTGCAAGAGTGTTTGTCTGACAAGTTTAATTTCATCAGAGTGAAGTTCTTGCCTCCTAACACCACTCCTCTCCTCCAGCCCATGGACCAGCAGGTCATTTCCAAAGCACCAAAGCACTGTTTGAAAAGTGCTTTGAAGTGACCTCGGACACTGAGTTGACCCTAAGAGAGTTCTGGAAAGATCACTTCAACATTGTGCAATGCATAGCCTTATAGGTAAGGCTTGGGAGGATTGACTTCCAGGACTTTGAACTCTGTTGAGACCATTGTGGCCAGGTTGTGTCCAACAGAGGGATTTTGAAGGATTTGAGGCTGACCCTGACCTTGACCCTGACGACCCTGTGCCTGTTGTGGACTCTATTGTGGCATTGGGGAACAACCTGGGGTTGGAGGTGAGTGGTGAGGATGTGGAAGAGTTGGTGGAGGCCCACAGGGTAGAGCTAACAACTGAAGAGCTGCAAGAGCTTCATCTGGAACAGCAACAGACCACAGCTGAGGTTATTGCTTCAAAAGGAGGGTGAGAGACAGAAGGAGGTGCCCTCTTCAGTGCTTAAGGAGATGTGTACAAAGTGGAATGAGTTGCAGACATTTGTTGAAAGACACCACCCTGAGCAAGCTGAAATGAGCCTTCTGTGCAGCCACTTCAGTGACAGAGCCATGTCACACTTCAGGAAAGTGTTGAAGGGTCGCCAGAAACAGAGGACTCTGGACAGTTACTTCACCAGGCAGGGGTCTGGTGACTCTCAAGCTGGTCCTAGTGGCATTAAAAGACCAAAAGGAAGTAACCCCAGAGAGGGACGTGTTACCTGAAGTCCTTTGGAGGGGATTTCCCTTCCAACCACTAACTCCCTGCCCCTATCAGCAACTCTACCTTCCAGATGCCTGCTACTCTTCAATAAAGGTAAGTAAATGATATATATACATGTATATATATATATTGTTTTTAATTTAGTATGTGAATATTTTTGTGGAACGGATTAATTGTATTTACATTATTTCTTATGGGAAATAATGGTTGAATTTCGTAAACTTTGTGTTAAGTACTAGCTCCTGGAACGGATTAATTCATACTGGGGTCCACTGTAAATAGGAGTTTCCGCCTTCGTTCTGGTACAACTGGACGTGAACAAGACGCCACAGCACCAGAGGTGGACGGCTGTGGGTCGCTGGGTTTTCCTCACTTATACCGGTATTATGGTCACTAGTTTCGGTCACAACGCCTCAAAACCTTGAAAGTCACCTTCACTGACACCCCATCACTGTTAGAACTGTCACTGGGGAATAAAACTGTCCCAATTCGCCGAGGCGTAAGGTGTTTCTTGCTGCGAGGCATGGTGGACAAGTGTACTGAAATGGTGTTCCCACAATGCACCACTGGGTGCCCGATTTTCCTCTGCGCCCCGCGGGCCCATTCTCATCCCTGGCCTACTAGCTGTTTCCTGCTTAATTTGAAGCCGCTAGAATTTCGCTACTATACGGCACCAACCCCTGTCGTGAAACATACTAGTACGGCACCAACCCGAAAGGGTTAATAACCCAACAAAAAGCTGCTTGCGGATGATCACCCATTCCTGCCCAGACAATACACCCCAACTCAAGTTTGTACTTACTTAATATGCAGAATATACACTCATATTACTATGCTTATTATACATATATAGAACATTAAACTCCAACATAAATCTTCCTCTCAAACTTCTCCTTGATAGCTACAACACAATACACAGGCACAAAACTCTCTTCAACATCCCAGTGTCCATTACCTTATGCAAAATCACAATGCAATAGGAAGCCCCAAGATCTGGGAAATTTATTGCCTGAACCACTGAAAGGTTCCCTGTCTGCCCATCAATTTAAAGCTATTGTTAAAAATCACCTCATCTTCCTAACTAAACCAACACTACTATACCTAACATAACTAGCTCATCCAACTGTGTCACTGCTGTTCTTCCAGTCTTCCTTCAACTGTGTCACTGCTGTTCTTCCAGTCTTCCTTCAACTGTGTCACTGTTCTTCAGTCTTCCTTCACTGTGTCACTGTTCTTCCAGTCTTCCTTCAACTGTGTCACTGTTTTCCAGTCTTCCTTCAACTGTGTCACTGTTCTTCCAGTCTTCCTTCAACTGTGTCACTGTTCTTCCAGTCTTCCTTCAACTGTCACTGTTCTTCCAGTCTTCCTTCAACTGTGTCACTGTTCTTCCAGTCTTCCTTCAACTGTGTCACTGTTCTTCCAGTCTTCCGTCAACTGTGTCACTGTACTTCCAGACTTCCGTCAACTGTGTCATGTCTTCCAACTTCCGTCAACTGTGTCACTGTACTTCCAAAATTCGTCAACTGTGTACACTTATTTCCCAACTGTGCACTGTTCTTCCAGTTTTCCCGTCAACTGTGCATTTTCTTCCAGTCTTCCGTCAACTGTGTCCTGTTCTTAGTCTTCCGTAAACTGTCACTGTTCTTCCAGTCTTCCATCAACTGTGCCTGTTCTTCCAGTCTTCCCGTCAACTTGTCACTTTTCTTCCAGTCTTCCTCAACTGTACTGTTCTTCCAGTCTTCCATCAACTGTTCACTGTTCTTATCTTCCGTCAACTGTCACTGTTCTTCCAGTCTTCCGTCAACTGTGTCCTGTTTTCCAGTCTTATCAACTGTGTCCTGTTCTTCGTCTTCCGTCAACTGTGTCACTGTTCTTCCAGTCTTCCGTAACTGTGCCTGTTCTTCCAGTCTTCCGTCAACTGGTCATCTTTATCTTCCGCCCAACGGTGTCACTTTCTTCCAGTCTTCCGTCAACTGTGTCACTGTTCTTATCTTCCCAAACTCCCATTAAAAATTATATTTCTTATTAAAATTTCCAAACCTAATTATTTGTTTCTTCCCTCTCTTATAAATGTTCCACAGCCTGAACACGAGCCGTTTGAAAGCTTATGAACTCCCAATTAACCTAAGCTCACTGCATCAGTTTAAAATATTAATGATACTTAAAATTGTACTGTTGTTCCCCTCATTTTGTACATTTTCAAAACTCCCCCTTAATAACCTATTCTAGTCTTAACCCTTTACTTTTGGTGGATATATCGTCTTGAGCCAATGTCTCTACCATTAATACGCGTAAATTTGCGGTTTAAGGGGGGAAAAGCTGGGGCCTCATGAGAGAATGGGCTGGTGGTGGGTTGCAGTATGAAAAAAAGGGGACTCAGTGGTGCATTTTTTGGGAGCGCCATGTTTTAGTCCTTTTCACACCCCCTGGAGTCCTCCTCCCCGGGAAAATTTGGGGGTTTCCCCAAGTGAAGTTTTAACAGCGATGGAAGTGCCAGTAAAGTATTATGGTTTACAAAAGGGTGTGACCGAAAAACAGTGCCCAGGATAACATAATTAGTAAAAACCAGATGACCCACAACCTTCCCATCTGGTGCGGGGCCGTCTCATTCCGTTCACCTGTACCAGGAGAAAAGGAAACTTTTTTCCTTTTACGGACTCATTGGCAGTGTAAGTGATGTGCAGTGATTTCAAAGCTATTAAAGCAGTTCTGGTTTACAGTGAGGGAAAGAAAATTCTCCAGTGAAGCGGCAGTATGTTTATGCAACATGCGTTTGGTGGTGTATATTATTCAAAGGAAAAGGGTAAATCCAGTCATTCTTGCCCTCACCAATTATAGTGAAGATGCATATTGCCCCAAAGGGGATGTGTAATGGCATGGGGCAGCAGGTAGTGGTGGTGGTGTTGGCGGTGGCATGAGTCATTGGCACCACGGCGGGCCACGCCTGCTCCCGCTGCTAACTCAGCACAGCCACAACCCCCCCCACCTTCCACAACCTGCCAACCACAACCACCTGTCAATATCCAGTATGCACCACATGTCTGGGTTGGCAGCAAGGTTTAAATTTGTTCCCAATCCCCATGCTTTGATGAAACCAAAGTGGAATCGCCTCGACTTGGGAAAAAAGCTACTGAACTAGAAAGCTTTCAGTTTTTTGGAATGATGGACATTATTGTGGAAAGC
>WNWK01048235.1:0-13629 GCA_009830355.1 Cherax destructor
CAGGAGGACTACTACGAATCCTCTTGTTTTCCTCCGTCAATCGCCGAATCTCAAGCTTCGCTACCCTCAATTCCTCCTTAAGCTGCTGGTAAAGTTGCTCAATGGACGGCATCTTGGTTCACTTCACAGAGCAAAAGTGGTTCAGTCCACAGAGAACCCTAGACACGTTCTTTCCTATACTTGGCAGGAATACATTGATAAGCCCCAAGAACAGTGGTTTTCACAATGCGATAGTTTCCAAAGTCAGCATTTCCCAGGCTAGAAGTAAATTCTTGTGCCTTACCAAACAACGCAGTATGCACCAGTGACGCCCAATGAACCTCAGGCCATCCTAAAGCTCGAGCCTGGTTTTCAAATGCTTCGAAAAACTGTTCAGGCTCTGCTTCAACAAAACGAGGAACAAACTGTACTGCCCTTTGCAAATTGAAGTCATCTACAGTCTGATGGAATTGTCTCCTCTCCTTCTCTCTATCAAACTCCTCCTTAGCAAATGCACGCTGTTCTTTAGTTTGTTCAAGAGTGAGTCTGGCTAGTTCAAGCGCCAGTGAACCAGACTCACCTGTCGATAACCCCACACCTGTGACTTGCTGGTTTTGCTCAGGAGTTTTGTCTCTCCCATTTTGTAGAAACCTCAATGGTGACCTACGATTAACAGCTCCTGTAGAGGGAGAAACACTAGACTGATATGCCATAGTTTCAGTTTGTATTTTACTCCTTATAATATCACGCAGCTGAGCAGCAGTAAGGGTACGCTGGTATTCAACACCAATAGAACGAGCGATACGCCAACAACGCTGTAGAGAGAGTTTAGGCAACTTTAGCAGAGTTAACTCAGACACTAACCGTCTGACTCGAATAGGTGGCATTAACCCCCAACTTTAACACACTATGCACGGTACGAATTGCAGTATACTCATACGATAGCAGAACTGACACGCAATAGCAAAGCCAATATGCACACACACAATAGCAAGGCTGATACACAATAACAAACCAAATTGCAGAATACTCACAATAGCAGGCTGACCATAGCGAAGCGAATGCAAAAATGAGACACAAAATTCGTGAAGCGTTGGCAAAGCGTAAGCAATGCCAGATAGCAAGCTATCTAGAACTTCAACTCTAGGCTCAACTCCTGCTCTAAGTCTCCAAATTCAGCTCCAGGACAAGCTACCCATATTACAACCTCAGGTTCAATGGCCTGTTAACCTGAGTGTAAAGGGAGCTTGGAGCAAAGAAACACAGTAGAAGATGAATTGAAATTGTATTTCCTTCAAAAATTAGCTAGAATGATTCCAAACTTTTATCTTTTCCTTCACCAAGTAATTGTGATTATATAAGACTTTTGTCTTTTCCTTCACCAAGTATAACAAAGTGCTATTTACACATATGTACACTATATACAAAGGAGTAGTGTTTAGTGCACGCCACAGTTGTCTAGGCTAAGCAGCAGCCAAAAGACAGACAACTTTCCACAACCAGCTCTATGCAGGAATTCCAATGACAAACTGCGAGTGGTAACCACGTCACCTTTGTCATTGTTAAACTCGCATTTAATTGGCTGAACCGAGTCGTTGATTTGATGATGGGGCCCTCATCACCAAACCCTTAACGATGGTTCGCTGGTTGGAGGGGAGCCTATGTGGGTGTGTTTAACATGCTCCGAATAAAGGTTACATACTCTTTGCATGCAACAGGCCAACAGGCCTGCTGCAGTGTTCCTCTTGTTGGCCCATACTGGGCGGGTCCTTCACAAATCCGGCCCTATAACAGAATATTTGCCCAACTCATTTTCAACGCTACTCAAGTTAGTTGATGTGTGGAACAGTCTGCCTAATAGGGTTACTTCAGCTAAATTGGATAAATTTAAATTTAGAAAGGACATAGGCGAGTACTGGTTTTCGAACAGAGTTGTAGATGCGTGGAACAATCTTCCGATTAGGGTGATAGAGGCTGGGACCTTGGGTGGCTTTAAAAAGAGATTGGACAAATATATGAGTGGGAGGGGCTGGGTTTGATTAGTGTCGTGAGTACAGGAGTAAATTCTTAGGTAGTTGTGGTTTTGATAAGGACCTGCCTTGTATGGGCCAGTAGGCCTTCTGCAGTGTTCCCCCATTCTTATGTTCTTAAAACCTTAGGTAGAGTTCAAAATTGGGTTGGGCACATATTCTGTTGGTGTTTAATACGTCCATCCTAACTGGTGTTGTGCCAGAGATGTGGAAGATAGCTAATGTAGTTCCTATATTCAAATCAGGGGATAAGTCCATTCCATCAAATTACCGTCCAATAAGCCTCACGTCTATAGTAGGCAAATTATTAGAATCAATTATAGCTGATATTATCAGAAGTCACCTTGAAGAACATAATTTGATTAATGAATCTGAGCATGGGTTTACGAGAGGTCGTTCCTGCCTGACAAATTTACTGACGTTTTTCAATAAAACATTTGAGGCAGTAGACAGTGATAAAGAATATGATATAGTTTACTTGGATTTCAGTAAGGCCTTCGATAGAGTACCTCACAAGAGACTCTTAAGAAAGGTGGCAGCTCATGGTATAGGAGGTAAAGTTCTAGCATGGATAGAGGCATGGCTTACCAATAGAAAGCAGAGAGTTTCCATTAATGGGGTCAAATCTGAATGGGGATTTGTCACTAGTGGCGTTCCACAAGGATCAGTTTTGGGCCCATTGTTGTTCATAATTTACATAAATGACCTTGATGAAGGAATTGCAAGTGACATGAGTAAATTTGCTGATGATACAAAAATAGGCCGTATAATTCATTCTGAGGAGGATAACAGTGAACTCCAGGAGGATTTGGATAAATTAATGTCTTGGTCTGAAAAGTGGCAGATGAAGTTCAATGTGGACAAGTGTAAGGTGCTAGTCGTTGGTAATGAAAATATCCCTCGAATTTATAAACTAGGTGAAGTTGAGCTTGATCATACAGAATGTGAAAAAGACTTGGGAGTCATGGTAAGCAGAAATCTAAAGCCAAGACAACAGTGCCTAAGTGTGCGCAATAAGGCTAACAGATTACTAGGATTTATTTCAAGAAGTATAAGCAACAGAAGTCCAAAAGTTATTTTACAGCTCTATACATCACTAGTGAGACCTCATTTGGATTATGCAGCTCAGTTTTGGTCTCCTTACTACAGGATGGATATAGATTCATTGGATAACATACAAAGAAGAATGACTAAAATGATTTACAGTATAAGAAATCTCCCGTATGAAGATAGACTTAGAGCATTGAATCTCCACTCTCTGGAGAGACGTAGAATGAGGGGAGATATCATCGAGGTGTACAAGTGGATGATGGGCATAAACAAAGGAGATATTAATAAAATACTGTGGATATCGAACCAAGTAAGAACGAGAAATAACGGACTTAAATTGGATAAATTTAGATTTAGAAAGGACATAGGCAAGTACTGGTTTTCGAACAGAGTTGTAGATGCGTGGAACAATCTTCCGAGTAGGGTGATAGAGGCTAGGACCTTGGGTGGCTTTAAAAAAAGATTGGACAAATATATGAGTGGGAGGGGCTGGGTTTGATTAGTGTCGTGAGTACAGGAGTAAATTCTTAGGTAGTGGTGGTTTTGATAAGGACCTGCCTTGTATGGGCCAGTAGGCCTTCTGCAGTGTTCCTCCATTCTTATGTTCTTATGTGGGATGGAGTGTGAAGGACCTGCCAAGTATGGGTCAACAACAAAAGGGATATAAATAAGGTCTTGAGGATATCTCTCCAAGAGAGAACCCGCAGCAATGGATTCAAATTAGACAAGTTTAGATTTAAAAAGGATGTATTAAAGTATTGGTTTGGAAATAAGGTAGTTGATGAGTGGAACAGTCTGCCTAATAGGGTTATTGAGGTTAAGTCTAAGTCTATCTTCATACGGGAGATTTCTTATACTGTAAATCATTTTAGTCATTCTTCTTTGTATGTTCTCCAATGAATCTATATCCATCCTGTTGTAAGGAGACCAAAACTGAGCTGCATAATCCAAATGAGGTCTCACTAGTGATGTATAGAGCTGTAAAATAACTTTTGAACTTCTGTTGCTTATACTTCTTGAAATAAATCCTAGTAATCTGTTAGCCTTATTGCGCACACTTAGGCACTGTTGTCTTGGCTTTAGATTTCTGCTTACCATGACTCCCAAGTCTTTTTCACATTCTGTATGATCAAGCTCAACTTCACCTAGTTTATAAATTCGAGGGATATTTTCATTACCAACGACTAGCACCTTATACTTGTCCACATTGAACTTCATCTGCCACTTTTCAGACCAAGACATTAATTTGTCCAAATCCTCCTGGAGTTCATTGGTATCCTCCTCAGAATGAATTATACGGCCTATTTTTGTATCATCAGTAAATTTGCTGATGATACATATGTTGCATATGTGTCTAATTTACCAACTCGTCGGTTCTCTGAACCATTCATTCACATCCTGTCTGACACTGCAACATCTTGGTATCTTAATACAGGGATTTCTTCGCTTGCCTATTCCTTGGGCACGACCTACTTCCACATTGAACAAATGTGACACCTCCTACAACTGCTGCACCTCTCCTGTCTACAGTATATAAGCTTCCTCTGCTCATATGCTGTTATTCTATTCAAGATTGAGGGCCTGACAACCTCACACTCCTCCTGTTCTTCACGATTCTCCTTTGTATGGACTGATGAAGCCACTGTGTGGCGAAACGTTTCCTCAATAAAGATACCCAAGTGTTGCATATGTGTCTAATTTACCATATATATGTAGACTAATGCCTATCTACATATATAATACTTGTCGGTATTGTTAAGTAAAAGGACACAAATGCAACTAATGTGACATTTTATTGTGGCAACGTTTCACTCTCCGGGAGTTTTTCAACCCGTTTAAAAAAGCTCATGGCGAGCGAAACGTTGCCACAATAAAATGTCACATTATTTGCATTTGTGTCCTTTTACTTAACATATTGTCGGTAATTCTACCAATATTAATACATTTTGTCGGTATTATATACCGACAAAGTCCTGCAGCTCAGGAAGTAAATAACCCTAAATAATGCAGAACTTGGCCATACACAATGGGGACTTGTAACAAGTGGTGTTCCACAGGGATCAGTCTTAGGCCCGTTGTTATTTATAATATATATCAATGACCTTGACGAAGGAATTACTAGTGACATGAGCAAATTCGCCGACGACACGAAGATAGGTAGGATAATTGATTCAAACATAGATGTCATAGAACTTCAGGAAGATTTAGACAAACTTAATTCGTGATCAGAAAAGTGGCAGATGCAGTTCAATGCAGATAAATGCAAGGTTCTGA
The DNA here is from genome assembly GCA_009830355.1 of Cherax destructor. Classification (NCBI taxonomy): domain Eukaryota; kingdom Metazoa; phylum Arthropoda; class Malacostraca; order Decapoda; family Parastacidae; genus Cherax; species Cherax destructor. Next base: position 5,334 of record WNWK01048235.1, read on the forward strand.
AGCTCGGGAGTGTCCATAACCCAAGCACTTATAAGTTAAATAACGTAGAACTTAATGGAAAAATAAACACATAAGCAGTATAATGTGATCCTTTATTGACAACGTTTCGCCCACGCAGTGGGCTTTATCGAGTCACAGACAGATCTACCTGGAAAATGAGTAACATGAATATGTAATAATATTGGTAGAATTACCGACAATATGTTAAGTAAAAGGACACAAATGCAACTAATGTGACATTTTATTGTGGCAACGTTTCGCTCTCCAGGAGCTTTCTCAAGCCGTTACAAGCGATACATGGACACAGTGGGCTATTATATACTCTCAAAGTGAGGTGAAATACTAGTGGTCGTCGAGGTAGTAGTGATATAAGTAGTAGTAGTAGTAGCATATTGATTGTTCTACCTTATTGTATTACTACTACTACTACATATATCACTGCTACCTCGACCACCACTAGTATTTCACCTCACTTTGAGAGTATATAATAGCCCACTGTGTCCATGTATCGCTTGTAACGGCTTGAGAAAGCTCCTGGAGAGCGAAACGTTGCCAAAATATAATGTCACATTAGTTGCATTTGTGTCCTTTTACTTAACATGAATATATATAGGGTATAGTCAGGTGGAGAATGCTGGGTCAGGTGGAGAAAGCTGCATGTGACAGTCTTAAAAGTAGTGTGATAGTTAAAAACATTGTGCGACTTAAAGGACCTGCAGTGTTCCATTCTTGAGTTCTAGGTGGGATAGCGTTGAAGAAGTTTCTTGGCAATAGGTTCAGCTATGTTGTAGAAGCCGTTGTTCTGGTTGAAGTTGTTGGATATACAGATAAGTGATGATTCCAGGATTCTTCGGTATTGCGTGTTGTCTTCTCTGGCGATGAGTCTTGCGTTTCTGTAGTTGATTAAATGGTTGTGTAAATTTCGGTGTTGAACACAGGCATTTCTTGAGTCGTCAGATCTGCCTGCGTACTGGTGTTTACCGAAAACCTACAAATAAAAATGATCTCACACACTTCTATTCCAGTCAAGATACTAAGACCAAAAGAGGTATCATCATCGGATTTTTCCTAAGAGCTTACCGAATTTGTAGTCCTGAGTTTCTTGACGAGGAATGTACATACATTCACCAAACCTTCACTGATTTACATTTTCCTTCCTTTTTCATCAGAGATTGCAAGAAAAGAGCTCTTCAGATCGTTAATTCTCCACGCGTCAACACCATAAGAACATAATTCAACACAAGCACATCGTAGATGTGGAACACTCCTACAGGCCTTCGATATTTCAACCTCCAGCAGAAATATTTGTCTAACCTATTGTTATACTACCCTAGTATTTGTTTTATCACCTTTTACTCATGTGCATATTGATTGTTCTACCTTATTGTATTACTACTACTACTAATATCACTACTACTAATATTTCACCTCACTTTGAGAGTATATATAAACCCACTATGTCCATTATCGCTTGTAACGGCTTGAGAAAGCTCCTGGAGAGCGAAACGTTGCCACAATAAAATGTCACATTAGTTGCATTTGTGTCCTTTTACTTAACATAAGAAAGGAGGAACACTGCAGCAGGCCTGTTGGCCGATACTAGGCAGGTCCTTCACATTCCATCCCACTAACAGAATATTTGTTCAACCTAATTTTCAATGCTACCCAAGAAATAAGCTTTGATAATTTTATTTACTAATGTGCAATTCCCACTCAAATCCAACCCCTTTCACTCATGAATTTATCCAACCTAAATTTAAAACTACCCAAGGTCCTTGCTTCAATAACCCTACTAGGCAGACTGTTCCACTCATCAACTACCCTATTTCCAAACCAATACTTTCCTATATCCTTTCTAAATCTAAACTTATCTAACTTGAATCCATTATTGCGGGTTCTCTCTTGGAGAGATACCCTCAAGACCTTATTTATATCCCCTTTGTTAATACCCATTTTCCACTTGTATACCTCGATCATGTCTCCCCTCATTCTACGTCTTACAATTGAATGTAATTTAAGTGTCTTCAATCTTTCTTCGTAAGGAAGATTTCTAATGCTATGTATTAATTTAGTCATTCTACGCTGAATGTTTTCTAACGAATTTATGTCCATTCTGTAATATGGAGACCAGAACTGAGCTGCGTAATCTAGGTGAGGCCTTACTAATGATGTATAAAGCTGTAATATAACCACTCCAAACAAAGTTATAATTCTTCCCAACAGCCAAGTTGCATCCAACATTTCTAAAGTAATTGCACAAGCTAACACTAGAGTCGCCATCGCTTCCAGTACTTCTATAAAGGATCTAACCGGGACAAAATCCAAGCACCTTGAACCAGTCAACGCAGGGGTCTACACTATACCCTGTGGAGGCTGTGACAGAATTTATGTAGGAGAAACAGCAAGAAACCTCGAAACACGCCTCAATGAACACATTAATGCATGTAGGAACGATAACCTGAACAACGCCTGCGTACAACACCGAAATTCCAACAATCATCTCATGAAATTCAAAGACGCCCGACTAGTAATCAAAGAAACTAATTTCCGTAGACGCAAGTGCCTTGAATCAGCACTTATCGCTGTTTCTAACACAATTAAACAAAACAAAGGCAGCTTCACCATCTCTGAAGTCATAGCAGGAATCCTCCTGAAAACAGTGAACCCTACCATCACAGCGTAGATGTGGAACACTCATACAGGCCTTCTCTATTCCAACCTCCAGAAGAAATATTTGTCTAACCTATTTTATACTACCCATGTAATTGTTTTATCACCTTTTACTCATGTGCAAAATTGATTGTTCTACCTTATTGTATTACTACTACTACTACGACTTATATCACTACTACTTCTACTACCACTAGTATTACACCTCACTTGGAGAGTATATATATACCATCTGTGTTGTCAGGGAAACGCCTTCCCCTGAACAAAATATTGATGGAAAAATTAATAAATAATAGTAAACCGTAGGATATTTATAATAAGATGGTTTTTTCTGGATTTTAATATAAAATTAAATAGAAATAAAAAAGAAATATATCCGTTGTGGTTCAGGTCTGTTGGTGAGACAGGAGGTAATAACCGGAGAGGGGGAGAATAGATGATGGTTGTCTCTCTGTAGGTGGTATGTCTCCGTAGTAGATGGTGAATCTCCTGGGACCACGAGGTTGAAATACCACACTGTAGGTATCCAAAGGTAGATGAGATCTTCTGCAACACCCTCTAACGCACACAAGTTAGAAACTAGAGAGGAGTTGTTGTGGAATTCCCGTTAAGTCCAGGGAAAATCTTGCTCGTAAGTCATGCGTCTGTCCTGGAGAACCAGTCCAGCGGCAGAGCTGATAATAAAGAAAATATTCTGGTTACCATAAGTCTTAAAACATTTAAGATAGAAAAAGGTGTTTCAAGATGACCAAGTCACTACTGGTAACCAAAGAAAATATAATAATCAAACAGAAGAACTACTCCTGGTAGATTGCCTTACCTGATTCGGAGAAGAGTGAAGGTGAAGTGACTCCACTCCCCAACCGACACCAGGTAAGAGTCATACTACCAGGAGTAGAAAGTAAAAACCCTCAGACAACCGGGAACAAGAGTTTAGCTCCAGCCCGCTAGATGGAATTGCTGGCTGTAACTCGTTAATAATGCTCCCGGCTGACTGAACAACCGTTACCTTATTTACAACTACTTTTCCCTCACAGTGTCCATATATCGTTTGTAACGGCTTGAAAAAGCTCCTGGAGAGCGAAACGTTGCCCCAATAAAATGTCACATTAGTTGCATTTGTGTCCTTTTACTTAACATATTGTCAGTAGCAGCAAGCAGTTGCTCATAGTGTTTGTGAATTCATTTACTTGTGGGCCCTGATCTTGTACTAGGTTTATATTGAAGTCTCCTGTGAGGATTAAGTGGTCTTTGTTCATGTGTGCATCAGTAATCATTCTTCCTAATTTTTTCACAAAATTGTTTAATATTTGACTGTGGTAATCTGTAGATGTTTATCACTGTGAGAGGTTTTTGTAGGTATTTGGATTTAAACTTGGCTATTATATATTCTCCATGTTCATCTCTTGTGCAAGTATTGTTGATACATTCGAGCTGGTCTGAGTAGAATATAGCTGTGCCACCTCCTTGTTGGTCTGGCCTACAATTGTGAATGGTGATGGACCAGGTGCTTCGGCTCCCTCAGTTCCCTGGTGATGGACCAGGTGCTTCGGCTCCCTCAGTTCCCTGGTGATGGACCAGGTGATTCTGCTCCTTCAACGGCCTGGTGATGGACCAGGTGCTTCGGCTCCCTCAGTTCCCTGGTGATGGACCAGGTGATTCTGCTCCTTCAACGGCCTGTTGATGGACCAGGTTCTTCGGCTCATTTAGTGCCCTGGTGATGGACCAGGTGCTTTGGCTCCCTCAGTGCCCTGGTGAAGGACCAAGTGCTTCGGCTCATTCAGTGCCCTGGTGAAGGACCAGGTGCTTCAGCTCCTTCAGTACCCTCTTTTACAGTGATTATCAAAGCATATTCCATGGATGGAGTAGGTGGGTTGGGCAGGAGTTTTTGTTTGTGGGATTGGTTTTGGGTTTGAAGGGGAACTGCCTAGTGTGGACCAGTTGGCTTGCTGCAGTGTTCCTTATTTCTGTGTTCTTATGAGTGAGAGGGGTTGGATTTGAATGGGACTTGCACAATGGTTGGGGGGGGGGGTTGTCGTGGTTTGATCCTTGTTTGGCGATGGGGATGGGTTGGACAAATAGTTTTGTTGGTTGGTTGGTTTTGATATGGACCTGCCAAGTATGGGCCAGTGGGCCTGTTGCAGTGTTCCTCCTTTCTTATGTTCTTATGTAACACTTGTCCAACCTTTGGACGAAGACCTACTTCGACTAGTGGATGGTAGCACTATGACCCCGCCTCCTGCTGCTTCACCTCACCTGACTACAGTATATAAGTCACCTCTACGGACATATGCAGTTTCATACAAGAGCAGGTTCATACAAGGAATAGAAAAGGTTGTGTTGGTTTGTGAGTCTGCGAATGTCTTCGTCAAGGAGAGAGGTCCAGTAGTCATGTCGTGTCTTAAGTTTGTCTATCTGTCTGTCACTGAGAGTCTTCCAGTACAGATTCAGCGCAGGGATGTCTAACTGGGCATGGAGAGACTCGCTTGTGGCGAAGTCCTCCCATCTGACATCAAGCACCCAGCGCAGAGCCTTGTTCTGGACACGCTGCAGTTTAAGTAAGTTTCTTTTGGCTGCAAGAGAGAGGGCTAGAGGAGAGTAAGTTATCAGAGGACGTATTAGGGATTTATAGAGGTGTAGTTTGGTGCGTTGGGAGGCATGTTGCAGCTTGTAGAGGCCCGCAATTGCCTTACTAGCTACTGCATGCTTTAAGTGAATGTGTCTGTGTAAGCAAAGAAGGTAGTCAAGATTAATGCCAAGGACAGTGACAGATTGTGTGATGGGGATGTAGGTGCGGGTGTCAGCTGTTCTGAGCTCGACAGGTAATGGAGGATCACGCTTCCTATAGTTAAAATATGAATTGCTGGATTTAATTGCATTGGTTTTGATCCTCCATTTTTGTTCCCAAAAGGCAATCCTGTCGACCTCATTTTGTGTTTTGTGTGATAGTGTATCTATATTGGCGTGAGTGATGAGTTGTGTAATGTCGTCTGCTTAGGCTAGTGTGATGGAGTTGTGGTATAGAGGTGTTGGAATGTCGTTAGTGTATAAAATATAGAGGGTAGGGGAGAGAACAGATCCCTGGGGTACTCCAGCACTTAGTGTGAAGTAGTCAGAGTAGCAGCCTTGGAATTTAATTCTCATGGTGCGGCCGTCAAGGAAGTTGCAGAGGAGTTTACGAGTAGTGAGAGGCAGGTTAAAATTAGTGCAGAGTTTGTGTTTGAGTCCTTCGTGCCAGACTGTGTAAAAAGCTTTTTCAACGTCTTTTGCAACTAGGGCTGTCCTGTTTCTTTGTTTTGTGTTTATGGGGAGTGTCTTCTGGCGTCGCATCTTCATCAGCAGGCATCCTCTTGGGTTTTCATCAGCAGACGTGTCTTGACATGGGTGGAAGCTAGTCATCAGACTGTGTTTCTACCTACATAGGGGAAGAAGAAGGATGGGGGATAAGAAAGAAAGAAGCATAGGGCAATGAAATTTGCTTATATACTGTAGACAGGAGAGGCGAAGCAGGAGGAGGCGGGATCATAGTGGTACCATCCACTAGTCGAAGAAGGTTTTCGTCCAAAGGTTGGACAAGTGTTGAAGAATTCGTTTGTATCAAGATCCCAAGATGTTGCTGTGTCAGACAGGATGTAGATGAATGGTTCAGAGACAGGTGTTCTCTAAGTCCTATATAATCGGCAGAACGAAAATCAGGAACTTTTACCGTATTATCCCTATTCTCGTACTCCCAGGTAATATTAAAAGTTAAGTAAAAGGACACAAATGCAACTAATGTGACATTTTATTGTGGCAATGTTTCGCTCTCCAGGAGCTTTGTCAAGCCGTTACAAACAATACATGGGCACAGAGGGTATATATATTTTTTTATATTTTATTTAAAAACAGTACATACAAGTACATACAAGAAGAGATACATCAGGAACAAAATACGTATGTTATAATATAATAATTATACTCTGTCATAATCCAACACGTCAGCAGGAAAGAAATTTGACATTTCATATTCGATGTAAATCCGTTACATCATAAGCCGCAATTGCGGAAACAAAACATTCAAGACAATGATAAGTATAACAAAGCATATTATTATGTCACCAACTACAAATTACAAACCAAGAAACCCCCCCCCCCTCCCGGATCAACCGGACAACATGATCATGTACTCTAGTAGCAGGAACTCCTCCTGCAGCTCGACACCTGACATATCACGAGGGAAACCCCGACTTAACTGATTTGTGTTCAGAGCCCAACAAAGCGTTTCTCAACATAATATATCATACCTCCGAACACAAAACATAGACATCTAACCATGTGTACTTTAAATATGTTGATACCGTTTATGTAAAATCCTTTTACATCTTATTGAAAACGGTACATACAGATATATACAATACAAGAAGAGAATACCTAATATGAGTGGAAATTATGTGCAACAATGCTTATTAATATTACAACACACCGACAACACCTCCCCCCATAATACATTTACAAATCATTACCAACCTTACCATGTATACTATTGACAATGCATAGATGTTGTTCTTTTGCTTTAGTATTTCATACAAGTTAGGTCGAAACACATATCTGTTCAATGCAAATTATCTTTGTCGACACTCGACTCCAGTCCAACTCTCATGTATGTTACATGAGGATCAAGAAGCACCTAAGTTTACGTCTCCGATCAATATAAAACATTCGAGGCGCTACAAAACACAATTCTCCTACCACCGGCCTTGTTCATGGTGAACATACCATCCAAGGTTAATTCCCATAACTCTCCCCATGCTTTGGCGTGCTCCCTAACACAAACCTAGGTGACCTTGTGATATCGTCAGAAAACCGTAGGTTCCCTGTCATTAGATCACTTCTCCTCTAAATTCTCCCCCCCCCTTACTAGGTACACAAAACACCTAACTAAATAACCTCAGCACATATTACAAGTATACATCTGAAAACTTAGGAAATTTTTAACACATAACCAAGCAACACTAATAAGAATCATAGCCTAATTGTATACTATGTTCTATCCACCAGATAGACAACTTGGAAATCTCTCCATGATGTCAATTCGCACAATCTGAGTCGGTCCTATGGAAGGCCACAAAAGTAACGCACACAGAGGATATAACCCTTATTTGGCACATTGGGATATCACTGTCTCTTAAAAGTCTTCCGACTATAATAGCCCAATTTGAATATCCAACTCACATACCTCTATACTACTATATATGACCGACTTTTCTTCATGCAAAATAAGTTTACTTAACACTTAATAACTAACAGTTCCACCAAAATGATAAAACCAAGCACTGTGTCTCCATTTTGACCCCCCCCCCAGTCTGAGTCAACGATCACACCGAGAAAGCCTACCCCGGACCTACTACAGGTCACCCTCCCTCGTCCTAGGCCACACTCCACATCTTGCATACCTATTCACTAGCACACTTCATACATAAAACGAAAAACACCCTCCCTCCTCCCAGGAGACCAGCCCACACGCTCCGTCATGAAACCATTCAACACGCAGTGGATGTCACAACCCCTTCAATACATCCATCGTTAGATGTCTATATCCCAACGAAAAGTCTCTCTCCCAGCTATGTCCATACACCTCACGATTTCT
>WNWK01048236.1:0-13629 GCA_009830355.1 Cherax destructor
AGGGTGGCCACCGAGGCAGGGTGACTCCGAGGCAGGGTGGCCACGAGGCAGGGTGGCCACCGAGGCAGGGTGACCACGGGCAGGGTGGCCACGAGGCAGGGTGACCACTGAGGCAGGGTGACCACTGAGGCAGGGTGACCACCGAGGCAGGGTGACCACCGAGGCAGGGTGACCACCGAGGCAGGGTGACCACCGAGGCAGGGTGACCACCGAGGCAGGGTGACCACCGAGGCAGGGTGACCACCGAGGCAGGGTGACCACGGAGGCAGGGTGACCACCGAGGCAGGGTGACCACTGAGGCAGGGTGACCACCGAGGCAGGGTGACCACGGAGGCAGGGTGACCACCGAGGCAGGGTGACCACCGAGGCAGGGTGACCACGGAGGCAGGGTGACCACGGAGGCAGGGTGACCACCGAGGCAGGGTGACCACCGAGGCAGGGTGACCACGGAGGCAGGGTGACCACCGAGGCAGGGTGACCACCGAGGCAGGGTGACCACCGAGGCAGGGTGACCACCCAGGCAGCGTGACCCAAAAAGAAAGAAAATACTTTCATCATCATTCAACACTTTCACCATCACTCATACATAATCACTGTCTTTGCAGAGGAGCTCAGATACGACAGTTTACAAGTTCCTCTAAACTGCCAATATCCCAAACCCGTCCTTTAAAGTGCAGGCATTGTACTTCCCACCTCCAGGACTCGAAGTCCGGCTAACCGGTTTCCCTGAATTCTTTCACAAAATATTACCCTGCTCACACTCCAACAGTTCGTCAGATAGTAGGTTGGTAGACAGCATCCACCCAGGGAGGTACTACCATCCTGTGGTAGTAGGTTGGCAGACAGCAACCACTCCAGGGAGGTACTACCATCCTGTGGTAGTAGGTTGGTAGACAGCAACCACCCAGGGAGGTACTCCCTGTCCTGTGGTAGTAGGTTGGTAGACAGCAACCACCCAAGGAGGTACTACCATCCTGTGGTAGTAGGTTGGTAGACAGCAACCACCCAGGGAGGTACTACCATCCTGTGGTAGTAGGTTGGTAGACAGCAACCACCCAGGGAGGTACTACCATCCTGTGGTAGTAGGTTGGTAGACAGCAACCACCCAGGAGGTACTACTGTCCTGTGAGTAGGTTGGTAGACAGCAACCACCCAGGGAGGTACTACCATCCTGTGGTAGTAGGTTGGTAGACAGCAACCACCCAGGGAGGTACTACCGTCCTGTGGTAGTAGGTTGGTAGACAGCAACCACCCAGGGAGGTACTACCATCCTGTGGTAGTAGGTTGGTAGTCAGCAACCACCCAGGGAGGTACTACCGTCCTGTGGTAGTAGGTTGGTAGACAGCAACCACCCAGGAGGTACTACTGTCCTGTGGTAGTAGGTTGGTAGACAGCAACCACCCAGGAGGTACTACCATCCTGTGGTAGTAGGTTGGTAGACAGCAACCACCCGGGGAGGTACTACTGTCCTGTGGTAGTAGGTTGGTAGACAGCAACCACCCAGGGAGGTACTACCATCCTGTGGTAGTAGGTTGGTAGTCAGCAACCACCCAGGGAGGTACTACCATCCTGTGGTAGTAGGTTGGTAGTCAGCAACCACCCAGGGAGGTACTACCATCCTATGGTAGTAGGTTGGTAGACAGCAACCACCCAGGGAGGTACTACCATCCTATGGTAGTAGGTTGGTAGACAGCAACCACCCAGGGAGGTACTACCATCCTGCCAAGTGAGTGTAAAACAAAAGCCTGTATTTGTTTTACATGATGGTAGGATTGCTGGTGTCTTTTTTTTGTCTCATAAACATGCAAGATTTCAGGTATGTCTTGCCACTTCTACTAACACTTAGGTCACACTGCACATGCATCTACACGTTTAAACACACTCATCTGAGTTTTCTTTGATTTTATCTGAGTAGTTCTTGTTCTTATTGCTTATCCTTTCATATCCATGGGGAAGTGGAATAAGATTCTTTCCTCCGTAAGCCATGCGTGTTGTAAAAGTCAAGCAATGCGTGTTGTAAAAGTCAAGCCATGCGTGTTGTAATAATAATAATAAAGTTAACATGGAGTTATCAACACAACACTAGTGTCTAATTATATAATCGACGTGAGCCAAAATTGTAACTAATTAACTAACAACAACCTGGTAGTCAGTTATCATTGCTTCTCACACACTGTTAGCTTAACTAACACACGTGCGACGTTTCTCAAATAATATCACAGTTCACTGTGGCAACGTTTCGCTCTCCATTAACAAATAAAATGTCACATTAACTGCACATGTGTCCCATTAACCTATAAATACTGTGGGTGGTTCAACTAGCATCACTATAACTTGTCAGGTGTTAACCAGTTAGCTACATTATTATTATTATTATAATCAAATACAAGCGCTATCAGTTAGCTACAGTTAGCTACATTTAGTCACAGTTAGCTACATTTAGTCACAGTGAGCCAGAGTTAGCTACAGTTAGCCACAGTGAGCCAGAGTTAGCTACAGTTAGCCACAGTGAGACAAAGTTAGCTGCAGTTAGCCACAGTTAGCTACAGTTAGACACAGCTAGCCACAGTTAGGTACAGTTAGCCCCAGTTAGCCACAGCTAGTCCCAGTTAGCCACGGCTAGCCCCAGTTAGCCACAGCTAGCCCCAGTTAGCCACAGCTAGCCCCAGTTAGCCACAGGTAGCCCCATTTATCCACAGCTATCTACAGTTAGCCACAGCTATCCACAGTTAGGCAAAGCTATCCACAGCTAGCCCCAGTTATCCACAGTTAGCCACAGCTAGCCACAGTTAGCTACAGCTTGCCCCAGGTAGCCACAGCTAGCCCCAGTTAGCCACAGCTATCCACAGTTAGCGGTTAGACACAGCTAGCCTCATTTATCCACAGTTATCCACAGCTAGTCACAGCTATCCACAGCTAGCCACAGTTAGCCACAGCTAGCCCCAGTTAGCCCCAGTTAGCCACAGCTAGCCACAGTTAGCCACAGCTAGCCACAGTTAGCAACAGTTAGCCACAGCTATCCACAGTTACACAGTTAGCCACAGCTAGCCACAGTTAGCAACAGTTAGCCACAGCTATCCACAGTTACACAGTTAGCCACAGCTAACCACAGTTAGCCACAGCTATCCACAGCTAGCCACAGCTATCCACAGTTACACAGTTAGCCACAGCTATCCACAGCTAGCCACAGCTATCCACAGTTACACAGTTAGCCACAGCTATCCACAGTTAGCCACAGCTTTAGGAAAAGACAATAAGATAAGATATTTCATTTGAACATGATACAATATTTATACAAAGGTACAATATTTATACAAAGGTACAATATTTATACAAAGGTACAATATTTATACAAAGGTACAATATTTATACAAGGGTACAATATTTATACAAAGGTACAATATTTATACAAAGGTGAATAACATTTAGTTCTACATGCATAAAGTTCCTTAATTAAGATGCAGAGCATTTCGGGCAAACTTAAGTCTAACTTAAGATCAATAAGGCGGGGCCAGGAGCTATGAATCGACCCCTGCAACCACAATTAGGCGAATACAATAATTGGTTTTTATATATACTATCTCTTTAAGTGAATTGTTTACAGATTTACAGATGCGATTATGATTACAGATGATAAGGATCCTTGATTATTAACATAACAACCATTAAAACATGTTAATGTTTTAATGGTTGTGACGATTACACATATTAACAATAACATTAGCAACATTAACAACAACATATTAACAATAACAATATTGTTTTATAGATATTTGTGACGATGACAATATGGATATATAGTTTTCATATATTAATCTGATGTTTAGATAGGTTATAATAATAATAGTAATCATAATAATAATATCTTTATTTCTACAAGTATATAATCGAACATAATCGAACCTGCCCAGACTAAGGGTCGACAATCCAAATGAATTCTTTATGCACGAGACCCAAAATTTGGTCATCTCAAAAATTTCGGATATTATCCTAACTCCACAAGACTTTGAAAAGGCAATAAATGACATGCCCTTCCACTCTGCCCCAGGCCCAGCCTCATGGAACTCCGTGTTCATCAAGAACTGCAAGAAGCCCCTATCACGTGCCTTCAGCATTCTATGGAGAGGGAGCATGGACACAGAGGTCATCCCACACTCACTAAAAACAACAGACATAGTCCCACTCCACAAAAAAGCCATTCGCTGCCCGACCTTGGTAGCGAGCAGGTGTGCTGGCAAGGGTCTGGTGGACAGTGGCCACAACCTTTAGTTTCAATATGGCGGCAACGTACCGGAGGCGGATAAACACTGTTTGTATTGAAGTGCTGGTAGGAGCTATCTACCCGTCCAATGCAGAAGTATTATTGCCTGCCATAATTCGAGACGCTTATGGAATACCCACAGAAGATTTATACGGCGTAGCGCTAAATGGAGCCACTAGGGTATTTGTGAAATTTGTGACCAGTGGAGCATATGAACAAGTGGTTGACGCTTATCAGGAAACGCGAATGGTCGTTAGTGAAGGCTTGGAGGTGAGGTTACGGGACGTGTCGGCTACGTATGTTTGGATCAGAATACGTAATTTGCCATTTGAGGCCGATGCAGTTGATGTGAAAAGGGTCTTTCAGGCATATGGTGTGATACATGCCGCTAACATCGGGAGGTGGACCCAGGGGGCCTATGCTGGTATGCCGGAAGGGTCGGTCAGTCTCAAGATGACATTGAGGAGACCAATACCATCGTATGTTCTCCTGCCGGACTTCCGTACGCAAGTCTATGTTACGTACATGGGGCAGGTGCGAACGTGTAGGCTATGTGGGCAGCCGGGGCATATGTCTATGGCGTGTGACCGACGGGGGACACCAACCCAGCGACAACATGGTGCGACGATGCAGGAACAAGGGCAGACGACAATGATGGATGAGGCCGTACATCAACAGGAGCCAGCAGCTAAGGGTGAGCTGATTAGTACTGGCAAGTGGAGTGACGTCGTGGAGGAAGAGGCGGAGGTGGTTGTATCACTGCCACCGGTGACGCAGCCGGATGAGGACCGTGGCTCCCGGGAAGGTGCGGGGAGATGATGATGTATTGGTTAACTTATCTGGACCTCTCTTGAAAGATTTGCAGAGGATGCTAGATAGCCCGGCGCCGGTGGTGGACGACTATGTGGAGGGTACCTTACCGGAGATGGTGGCAAGGCCGTGTGAAGTGCTGAATGGGCGTGTAAGTAAGGAGGCAGGTGATGGTATGGATGATCAGGTGCAGGTGTGTGTGGTTGAGGCAGAGGTACATAGGGGCGTGTCGGATGTGAGTGGTGAGGAAGCAGGTGAGGTCATGGAGGTAGCGGAGGGATCCCGCAAGAGATCCAGTGGATCAGTGGAGGATGACGTGTTGACGCCAGCTCAGAGAACCGGCAAGAAAGTATGGGCGGATGTGGCTAAGGGCGGGAAAGGCGGGGTTAAGGGTAAAGTCACGGGCGGAGAGGGAGGGGGTTATGGTGGGGGAGGACTAGTGATGAAGCTAGGTGGGTCTATATTGGTGAAGCATCGTGGGAAGCCTCCAATGAAACCTTTAAGTGTCTCTGTATGAATGTTAATGGCCTTCGGGCAGAGGTTAAACGGTTATGGGTGGAAGCAACTTTAAGGAGAGAGGGGATTGATGTATGCATCTTACAGGAACACAATTTTAAGTGTGGTAGGGAATTGTTGCTAAAGGGTTATAATTTATACACGGGGAATACAGTGAATCTCAAGGGTGGGGTGTTGGTGGGCATTAGGGAGACCAGCCCTTTTAGTATGAGGTCTTGGGAGGAGGTGGGGGATGGGAGGATTGTGAGGGTTGATGGGGTATGGGGAGACATACCTGTTAGTTTTATTGGGGTTTATATGCCTGCTACCTATGTACGGAGTGTGAAGGAAACTTTTGTGCGTGATGTTTTAGTTTATGCTTTAAGGGACTTGCCTGAGGTGGTAATAATAGCTGGTGATTGGAACTGTATTATTCGGAAGCGTGATGTAGAGCCTCAAGGCTCAGGATGTGAACTTGCAGTTTTGAGGGATGTGTTGGGGGCGGTGGGAGTCAAGGATGTGGTTGTGGGAAGGGATGCTTTGGTGGAGCATACTTTTTTTTAGGAGAGGATATGCGGCACGACTAGATAGGGTTTATGTAGTGCCAGGTATAAGTGTAGGAGACGTGCATCTTCTCGATGTTGGGTTCTCTGATCACCGTGGTGTAGTGGCGGTGTTGATCTGGGTTCGGGCTGTCAAGATATATCATGGTCATCGGAAATTGAATGTACGTTTGTTACAGAGGGATGGGGATAGGGATGCTTTTGCGGACTGGTGGGGCAGGGTGTGGGGAAGGGGCAGAGGGATGAGGGATGAGGTGAGGTGGTGGTCTTCACAGGCAAAGGAGGCGGTGAGGGATTATTATCGGAGGGCCGGAGTGGAGGCGGCGGGTTACAGGTATGGTTTGCAACGTTACTTAGAAAGTCAGCTTAGGTCTTGTTATGTAGGGGGGGGGAGGAGGGGGAGGAGGGGGAGGAGGGGGGCATCAGGCAGAAATTAGTATGCTACGTGGGAGGTTAAGGGACATACAAAATGATAGATTCCATGCGGTCAGGGTCAGGTGTCAATTGGACGAGGTTTTATGGGGAGATAGGCCCTCGGGCACTGTTTTGAGGAGGTTTAGGAAAAGGAGGAAGGGTATGATTATCTCGTCGTTGAAGGTTGAAGAAGACCTGGGAGGGTATCAGAAATGGCAGGTGTTAAGTACAACTGATGGCATGTGTGGGTATGCGGGATGTTGGTTTCAGCAAAAGTTTAGGAGAGTGGTTGGGAGTGAGGCAAGTCGAAGGATCATTTTGGAGGGATACAGGAACGTCTGGGGGAGGAGGATAGGAAGGGGTTAGGAGGACGTATATCAGAGGCGGAAGTATGGCAGGCGGTGCAGGGATTAAGGTTAGGAAAGGCACCTGGGGTGGATGGCTTACCGGGAGATTTTTATGTGTTACATTGGGAGGTGTTAAAGGATGTTTTAGTGCAGATCTTTAATCAAATGAAGGATAGGGGATATATGGAGGAAGAGCAAAGGACAGGGGTGGTAGTGATGGTACCGAAGGGGAAGGAAGGTGATAGGATGAAGGGCTATAGAGCTATAACGTTGTTATGCTCGGATTATAAGATCTTTGCGAAAATTCTGGCGACTCGAATAAAGAGGGTGTTGGAGAAGGTTTTAGATGATGGGCAACATGGTGTGCCGGGGCGATGCATAAGGACTGGGAATAGGAGGACTAGGGAGTTTGTGGATAACAAGAGGGGAGGAGGGGTGCTAGGTTTGGATTGGGAGACTGCATATGATAGCGTAGATAGGGAATTTTTGTTTGGGGTTTTGTTGGGGTTGGGGTTTGGGGAAGAAATCGTGGGGTGGGTTAGGACTTTATATGACCGGGCTTTGGCTAGGGTCCAGGTAAATGGGAAGTTGGGGGTTCAGGTGAGTTATGAAAGGGGTTTGCGGCAGGGTTGTCCTCTGTCGCAAATCCTGTTTGGGTGTATGCAGGACCCTTTCTATAGACTGGTTAGGGAAGGGGTTTGGGATGGGGAGGTGGGTAGGGGTTGTGAGTCGGGCATAGTGGGATATGTCGATGATACAACCGTCCTGGTGGGTAGTAATGAGGGCTTATTACATGTGAATAGGATTGTGGGTATTTTTGGGGAAGCGACAGGTATGAGGGTGAATAGGGGTAAGTCAAGTTTGTTGGAAGTAGGTGCATGGGTGGGAGGGACGTTGGACAGTAGGGGCGGTTGGAAGTGCGTCGATAGGATTAAAATTTGCGGGGTGATATTCAGTCATGATAGGGAATTGGCAAGAGAATTGAATTTGGTGGCGGTGGTGGACAGAGCTATAGATAGGTTGGGAGGCATTAGGTCTACATAAGTAACACTGTTGCAAAGGGCGGTGGTGGTAAATGTTTTAGTATATAGCAAAATATGGTTTGTTGCTGACGTATATCCTCTCTGGGAGTGTGATGTAGAGAGGTTGCTTGGGAGGGTTTTTCGATATATTTGGAGTCATGGGAGGCATTGGTTAGGTAGGGAGGTGGTGACTACTGGGTTGGGGTTGGGGGGGGTTGGGGTTGATACCGCTACGTAACATGCTTCAAAGTATTTTTGTTAAGCAAGAATATGTGGTAGGTGGGGGTACAGGGGACAGGAGGGTGAATGGGGTCATGCAGGAGGTATGTAGGTGGTGGGGTGGTAGGGATCTGTTGAGATGTGAGGCTATGTTGAGGTTCCTCCTTGTTGTTAGGGAGCCTGGGAGGGTTAAAGTAGGCATGTTGGATAGAGTGGGGGGAGGGGAGGTGTGGTGCAGGGTGCAGGTATTTATCCTATGTATAATTGGAAGTTAACATGGCGTTGGATGAAGAAGTTGCGAATACCACCAAGAGTGCGTGAAACAGGTTATAGGTTTTTATTGGGTATTTTAGTGACGCGTGCACAGTTGTTTAGAATGGGCATCATCAGGGATGGGTTGTGTGGATCATGTGGGGTCCTGGACACGACGTATCATACTCTGTATTTCTGTGATACGTTGGTGGGGGTCAGGGAGTGGTTTAGTGGGGTATTAAGGAGGGTGGGAGTGGGGGCTTGATGACCCTGAGGGCTTTGTGTTTGGACGTGGGGGCTTTTCCGGAGGACGTTGGTAGGGCGGTAGTTTACTTGGTGGTCGAGTATATACATATTTTGTGGGTAATGCGGGAGGCTCCCGGAGCACAGCGTATCCGAGCGTTGGCAGCAGGTATATATAGGTCTAAGTGTAGAAATCAGGTTATATATGCGGGGACATGGTGTAAAGCTTTCTCTCAGGGTTATAGGGAATTGACTATAGGTATTCTGTTGGGGGAGTGTGGGGGATGGGGGGAGGTACCTCATTAAAGGGCTGGTGAAAAAAAAAAAAGGGGGGGGTATGGTCAGGAGTGTGTGGACAGGGGGGATATGGAGGGTGACATGGCTAGGGTTAAGTGCATTCTCTCCGGTGTCACCTGATAGGGCGTCAACACGTGTCGTCCAGCAGCCAGTGGTAGGTCAGGTGGACATATATTGTAATGTGTGGTGATGATGCAAGTTTTGCAATCACATGAACTTATGCGACTTAGAACGATGATTATGTTGTACTTTTGTTGGTCGCACGTAATTACTGGCTTAATGGTTATAGGGTGGAGTATTAGGGAAGACCGGTGTTTAGGGTGAGGTTGGGTGTTTTTGTACTCAAGTGAGTGTTTTGTGTTATTTTAGCCTCAGTGTGAATTGGCATGAATGTGCGTGTCTCAGTCCATAGGACGACAGGTTACAGGTGTGCCATAACATGTTTTATTTGTAGATTGTATACGGTGTAGGGTAAAGCTTCACGGATCTTACATTGTTAGGTTTAGTTTTCTAATTAGGTTGATGGCGAAAGCTGTGATCCGTATATTGTTTGTCTTCATTGTGATTAATATCGTTAGCATTTTTGAAGTCCTTGATGTGGTATTAACATGGTTTGACGCCATAGTATACTTATATATACAAAACATGAACGATGTTATATTTGTAAGGTTGATGTAACTATGCCACAAGTATTGTATTGTTTTGATTTATTATGTAGGTAGCTGTGTTCAATGTATCTGTACATATTGTCCAATGTGTTCATATTTCTGTAGGGTAAGTGTCCGCATCACGGCACTTACATATTTAGGTGGTTTCTTTTCTGTTTACTTTGAGGACATCCTTAGGTTATGTTTATACATTGGTCTTAAGATAATTATATTGTTTTGAATTATGAGGTACTTGGTGTTGTACCGTCATGTTATTTTTGTATTATCACTGTTTTGATTAATAAAATATAAAAAAAAAAACTCCACAAAGGTGGCAGTAAAGCAATTGCAAAGAACTACAGACTGATAGCACTACCATCCCATATCATAAAAATCTTTGAGAGGGTTTTAAGAAGCAAGATCACTACCCACTTAAATACCCATCAGTTACACAACCCAGGGCAACACTGGTTTAGAGCAGGTCGCTCCTGCCTGTCCCAGCTACTGGACCACTATGACAAGGTCCTGGATGTTGTAGAAGATAAACAAAATGCGGATGTAGTATACACAGACTTTGCAAAAGCTTTCGACTAGTGTGTTCACCAATCCACTGGTGCAGCTGGTAGTGCTGCTGTTGTCATACAGAGTGATGGCTCTCTTAAAGAAATTGGAGCACGCATCAATAACTGGGCCTCTACTCTTCAGACAGAACTGTTTGCCATACTCCTTGCACTCAAATGCGTCCATGTATCTAAGGTTAACTCTCTAATTGTAACTGATTCTCTGTCATCCATAAATGCTCTAACTCATCAAGTATAACTTGTAGCATGCTTGTGTCAGAAGCCAGACACAGGTATGGTAGGATTGTGGATAGTAGAGTCAGAGTGCACATGCTGTGGATTCCATCTCACATTGGTCTTCAGATGCATGATAGAACTGATAAATTGGCTAAGTTTTATGCTTTCAAAGAGGGGATAGATTACAATCTTGGCTTGTCAGTTAGCAGTTTGAGAACAATAATACGAAAAGAACTTCAACTGAATTTTATTGACTTAAGACTCAGGGAGATTGACACCAGTCAGTCCATCTATCATCATTCTATCATGCAGGAGGAGCCACATGTCTATGGTGCATCCAACAAAATAAGCAGACTCTTGGATGTCACTACCGCCCGCCTCCGGCTGGGTTACAAGTATCTTTGGCAGGTTAAATCACCACCACCAGATGTAGACCAAACAAAATGTAAACTTTGCCAGTTGGATTATTGTCACACCCTGCGTCATTATGTACTGGAGTGCGTCACACCCTGCGTCATTATGTACTGGAGTGCGTCACACCCTGCGTCATTATGTACTGGAGTGCGTCACACCCTGCGTCATTATGTACCGGAGTGCGTCACACCCTGCGTCATTATGTACTGGAGTGCGTCACACCCTGCGTCATTATGTACTGGAGTGCGACAAAATTAATGAATTCAGAGACAACTCATTCAGAAATGTTCAAGATATGTCAAAGTATTTTATCCACAGTGGTATATTACAGACCATTCTGGAAAAATACCCTGACTTTGTTCCCTGTAAATAAAGCATTGACACGTGTGTGTGTGTGTGTGTGTGTGTGTGTTAGTTACCATTTTGTCCTAGGCACTATCAATTAGACACTAGGCCTGTTGTATGTATGTGTGTGTGTGTGTGTAAGGAAACACTTCGAAATGTTTCTGCCCCACCGGGAATTGAACCCGGCCCCTCCGTGCGTGAAGCAAGAGCTTTACCCACTAGGCCACCGGGGGCTGTGTGTGTGTGTGTGTGTGTGCGTGTTGATTGCCATTTTGTCCTATGCACATGTCGATTGAAGGCTGGGCCTGTTGTGTGTGCGTGTGTGTGTATGTATATATGTGTGTGTGTGTATATATGTGTGTGTATGTGTACTCACCTAATTGTACTCACCTAATTGTGGTTGCAGGGGTCGAGACTCAGCTCCTGGCCCCGCCTCTTCGCTGTCCGCTACTGGGTCTCTGCTCTCCCTGCTCCATGAGCTTTATCATACCTCGTCTTAAAACTATGTATGGTTCCTGTATGTGTTATGTATGTGTGTGTATGTGTATATGTAAGTGTGTATGTATATGTGTGTGTGACCCAACAATAAAATTTGCACCAAGAACTCATTACAGTTGTGACCGGGTGTAGACTAGTGAATTGTTCATTGCTTTATAATTTGTTCATGATTGTAACCATGTAACTTGTGAGTTCATTACCTTTGTAACTTGCTCAGCTATCAAAACTTTGGGGTCCAGTCCCTGGACCCATTATGTACCTCTGTAATCTTTTGACTATCGCCCACAGGATGGGTATGGGTTTGCATAATAAAGATATCAAACTAACTAACTAACTAGTGTGACCATGGTGTAATAGCACACAAAATGCGTGATAAAGGAATAACAGGAAAAGTTGGTAGATGGATCTATAATTTCCTAACAAGTAGAACACAAAGAGTAGTAGTCAACAGAGTAAAGTCTGAGGCGGCTACTGTGAAAAGCTTGTTCCACAAGGCACAGTACTTGCTCCCATCCTGTTCCTCATCCTCATATCGGACATAGACAGAGATGGAAGCAGACGATGCAACATCCCCCCAATGAAAATAAGGGGCGCCACTAACAAGATGAGAGACACAATAAGTGTCATGGGCCCAAGACTGTTCAACTGCCTCCCAGCATACATAAGGGGGATTACCAATAGACCCCTGACTGTCTTCAAGAAGGCACTGGACAGGCATCTAAAGTCAGTACCTGACCAACCAGGTTGTGGCTCGTACGTCAGTTTGCGTGCGGCCAGCAGTATCAGCCTGGTTGATCAGACCCTGATCCACCATGACGCCTGGTCTCAGACCGAGCCGCGGGGGCGTTGACCCCCGAAACCTTCTCCAGGTAAACTCCAGGTAAACATGTACAAGGTATACAGACCATAGCTGACATCAATGACATACTACTATATAGAAAGACCCTTGTTATGCTGAGCATTTCCTGCAAATTAGGTCAGTTTTGTCCCAGGATGCGACCCACACCAGTCCACTAACACCCAGGTACCTACTTACTGCTAGGTGAACATGGACAACAGGTATCTTGAGGAAACACGTCCTAATATTTTCCAGCCGTATTGGGGATCGATCCCGGACCTCAGTGTGTGAGCTGAGTGCGCTAGCGACCGAGTTACGGGAGAGGTGTTTTTTAATAGTTCCGCAGTTAACCTCAGGTATTAACCAGGAAATAAGGACACGTACCGCAGTTAACCTCAGGTATTAACCAGGAAACAAGGACACGTACCGCAGTTAACCTCAGGTATTAACCAGGAAATAAGGACACATACCGCAGTCACCCTCAGGTATTAACCATGAAATAAGGACACGTACCGATATTAGCCTCAGATATTAAAAAGGAAATAAGGACACGTACCGCAGTCAGCCTCAGATATTACCCAGGAAATAAGGACACGTACCGCAGTTAACCTCAGATATTAAAAAGGAAATAAGGACACGTACCGCAGTCAGCCTCATATTACCCAGGAAATAAGGACACGTACCGCAGTTAGCCTCAGGTATTAACCAGGAAATAAGGACTCGTACCGCAGTCAGCCTCAGATATTACCCAGGAAATAAGGACACGTACCGCAGTTAGCCTCAGATATTACCCAGGAAATAAGGACACGTACCGCAGTTAGCCTCAGGTATTAACCAGGAAATAAGGACACGTACCGCAGTCAGCCTCAGGTATTAACCAGGAAATAAGGACACGTACAGCAGTTAGCCTCAGGTATTAACCAGGAAATAAGGACACGTACCGCAGTTAACCTCGGGTATTAACCAGGAAATAAGGACACATACAGCAGTTAGCCGCAGGTATTAACCAGGAAATAAGGACACGTACCGCAGTTAGCCTCAGGTATTAACCAGGAAATAAGGACACGTACCTCAGTTAGCCACAGGTATTAACCAGAAAATAAGGACACATACCGCAGTTAACCTCAGGTATTTACCACGAAATAAGGACACGTACAGCAGTTAGCC